>JAGFNQ010002575.1:43880-77644 GCA_024364735.1 Boesenbergia rotunda | reverse complement strand
ACCAAAGGCAAGCCCTTAGTTCTAATCGAAATAGCGATCAAGAGATTAACTCTCTCCCTCTCACTCTCTTATTCTCTTCTCCCTCTCTTCCCCTTAGGGCCGGCGCCCTCCTTGAAGATTAGGGCCGGCTCCCCTTGTCCAAGTTAGGGCCGGCGCACCCTCATCCCTCCAAGTGGTTGGCGTGAGCAAGGATCACCAAGGAGAAGCCAAACAAGAAGAAGAAGAAGCGGATCACATCTCCCTCCTTCTCGGAATTTTGATTCCGTTAACTTGGTGGTTAGTTTCCTATCTTTTCCCTTGTCTTCTAGTTGTGCCTTCGGAGGATCTAGTAGTTCTCGTTGGCACAAAACTCGTGACTTTGCGAAGTCATCCCGAAGAGAACTCAGCGTGGACGCGAATAGAGGCGGAGCTTCCAAGGGACGCTACGGTTGGATCTCGTCCCTTTCTTCGAGTTACGAAAGGCATAAAGTAAATTAGTTTACTTTTCCGCAAAGTTTTATTTTATGATTATGTCAACACACCATAAGGTTGCATGCTAGATACGAAGTTAAAATAATTTAGGAAATTATTTTATGCAAATTCTTCCGCTGCACGTAAAAATTTAAAATTTTACGAACTCGTATCCTTGTCGACATACACCCGGTCCCAACAGTGGTATCAGAGCCGGTTAGTGTTCGACTTAATCATATAATTGTTTTGTGGAAAACTTTGTCATGATCTCAATTTCGAAAAAAATTTTCAATTATGGAAACTTTCAAATTATAATAAATTTTAGATTTAGGAATTTCAAAGTTTGGAAATCCTCATGAAATTTCGCAAACGTTTGAAATTTTCTAATTTCTGAAATTTTATAATAATTATGGAAACTTCCCATCTTTGGAAACTTTCCAATTTTGGAAATTTTTCTATTTTAGAAATTTTCCAATTTTGGAAATATGTAAGTTTCCTTTGTACCAGAAACTTACAATTATTGTGAAAACCTATTTTTGAAATCTTGCAATTTTGGGCACTTTCTTTTAAGAAAATCTAGACAAATTCATGGACAGTTAATTGACAATTAAATTTGAATTGGTTTTTAAATTGACAACAAAATTCTTTATTTTGGATTGAGTCTCGGGGAGCCGTCCAATTTAAAGTTAGTTGTTGTAATTTAATTTCCCAATTTTAATTGAAATTGTCATGTTTGATTTGGATTGAGCCTTGGGGAGCCGTCCAATTGGATTTACAACAAATTACTTTTCTTTGGGTATCTGTGCCTCAGGGAGCCACCCTTAGAAAACAATTTGTTGTAATTAATTAAATCCATGAATAAAATATGTTTGAAGAGGTGATACTCTTACATATTGTTGTCTCCAAAATTAATTAGGAAAATGGTTTCCTATAGAGTTTCTTAAATGAGATTTTCATAAAAATAATATATAGTTGAATTAAGGGATTTGTCTCTTAATTTAATAAGATTTGATTTAGAGAAATCAAAGTCTTGAACATATTATTTTCGAAATTGATTATGACAATTTAGGAAATTGTTTCCCAAAACAATTCCTTTAATTAAGTATGAAATTGGAATTAGGAAATCCGGTTCCTAATTCAATTAATGAGACTTGATAACTTAAGTCACATACATACTTAATTAAGGAAATCGTTAGTCATGACATGATTATATGTCATGAATGTGCTTAGAAAAGAAAGGATGAGACCCAAAACCCCTTACAAAATATTAAGGCCAACACCTTCCATTAATATGGTTAGAATCGGAGTTTTGTTTCTCGTTTGGGTTGATGGACACATCCATGCCCGACTTGAACCTCAACATATTCAAACCATGGAATTAGTTTATGAATAATATAGTAGGAGTCAGAGGTCAATCATTAGTTTTGGTTGTTAGACACATCCAAGCCTGACTAAGCGGTTGAATGAGCTCCAACCATATTAAAACTATTTCTTGATTAATGGGTCAGCCTTAAGCTTGGAGCATCGATTTGTTGTGTCACAGCCAAGGTCGATGTAAAGAGAGGTGCAGTTGGGTGCATGTATATGTTGCATACTTGTTAATGAGTTAACAACCCAATGTTTTATGCAAACATTCAATTAGTTGATAGCATAAGTGATAGTTACATATATGTGATGTGTAATCGGTATAATTACCTACCTTCATAGCTAAGAATAACTTGATGGCCACAGTCATGGTTGTTCTTGTCTATGGTTGGATATCAACCTATTTGGAGATGTTCCTACGATCTCCCGAATTGATAAAAAGGGTTATTCAATTTGAAAAATAAATAGGATTTCAATTTATGTATATTGATACATTCTTTAATCATTCTTCTCACATAAGCTCAATTTGTATTTCTAGGATAATCACTCGATCATGTCTTCTCTGAATTTGCGTTCCATTTTGGACACCAATAAACTGACTGGGCCAAACTTCATGGACTGGCTTCAAAACCTGAGGATAGTCCTCAAGGCAGAGAAGCTTGCTTATGTCCTTGAAGATCAACTTCCCAACCGTCCTCCTGAAAATGCAACTCTGGACCAGTTTCCTGAGTTGCTCAACCTGCTGAAGACTGTAGAGCCTTCTGTGAAGCAGGATCAAAAGACGGTACTGTTAGTTGGTTCCTTGAAGAAATGTTCTAAGAGGAAGGCCAAAGAACAGAATAAGGGAAAGAAGAAAAAGGTCAAAAAGATGGAAAATACACTAAAAGGCACTTGCCATCACTGTGGCAAGGAGGGTCACTGGCGAAGAAACTGCAAGGTTTATCTTGAGTCCTTGAAAGAGAAGGCATCCGATGCCCTATCCTCTTCAAGTATCTTCGTTATTGAATGTCACTCTATTTCCTCAAATACATGGGTACTTGATACTGGGTGTAGCTCACATATATGTAATGACATACAGGGGCTAAGGAATAGAAGAAGACTCGCCAAGGGAGAAGCGAATTTGCGAGTTGGAAACGGAGCAAAGATTGCTGCTGTTGCCATCGGAACATATTTGCTAAAGCTCCCTACAGGACGTGTCTTAGAATTGGATAATTGTTATTTTGTTCCTTCGTTAATAAAGAACATTGTATCTATTTCATGTTTGAATGAAAAGGGTTATCATTTAACTTTTAGTATCAATTGTTGTTACATAACTTTAAATGGCGTTCTTTATGGGAATGGAACTTTGTGCAATGGTATCTACACGTTAGATTTATCCAGTGACGTTTTCAATATCGAAGTTAGCAACAAACGTGCTCGAATAGATAATCGAATAGACTCCTACACTTGGCATTGCCGTCTTGGTCATGTAAGTAAGAAACGCATGACCGAATTACACCGATGTGGAATTTTGGAATCATTTGAACCCGGTTCATTTGATACATGCGAATCATGCTTAAAAGGCAAGATGACCAAATTACCCTTTCCCGGAAAAGGTAATCCAGTGGGAGAATTGCTTGGTCTAATACATACTGATGTATGTGGACCAATGTCAACTCTTGCACAAGGAGGCTATAGCTACTTCATCACCTTATCGATGATCACTCACGATTCGGGTATGTGTTCTTGATGAAACACAAATCTGAAGCCTTTGAGAAATTCAAAGAGTTCAGAAATGAAGTAGAGAAACAGCTTGGCAAAAGTATTAAAATACTTCGATCCGATCGGGGTGGTGAATACTTAAGTCAAGAGTTTCAAGATTATCTTAGGGACAATGGGATATTATCCCAATGGACTCCGCCGTATACACCACAGCATAATGGTGTATCTGAGAGGCGCAACCGAACCTTGATGGACATGGTTAGGTCGATGATGAATCATGCAACTCTTCCAAAATCCTTTTGGGGCTATGCACTTAAGACAGCTGTTTACTTGCTAAACAGAGTCCCGACCAAGGTAGTCTCTACTACTCCATATGAGACATGGAATAGTAAGAAACCCCACTTAACTCACCTTAAGATATGGGGTTGTCCTGCTTATGTGAAGCGGACTGTATCAGAAAAATTGGATGCTAAGTCTGATAAATGTCTATTTATTTGATACCCTAAGGAAACAAAGGGTTACCAATTCTATCATCCCTTGGAACAAAAGGTGTTTGTTTCAAGGCATGCTGTATTTCTGGAAAAAGAATTTCTTTTACAAGAAAATAGTGGGAGTGGGATTGAACTTGATGAAGTTCAAGAAACTCCAATAGACATTACAGAGACACCTAGTCTAGACCCACAACCAATACCTCATAATGATGAGCTATCAGTTGAACCTAAAACTACACCACCTCTTCGTAGATCTGATAGGACACGCAATATTCCAGAGAGATATGGATTTCTCGTAAGTGAATCGTACGACGTGTTACTAATAAGTGATGACGAACCTATCAGTTATGAAGATGTTCTGAAAAGTTCAGAAAGGGACAAATGGCTTGAGGCCATGAAGTCGGAAATGGATTCCATGTACGAAAACCAAGTATGGGACTTGGTTAACCCACCTGAAGGGATTAAGTCCATTGGGTGCAAGTGGGTTTTCAAGAAGAAAACCGACATGGAAGGTAATGTTGTTACCTTTAAGGCTAGATTAGTGGCAAAAGGATATCGTCAGAAGCAAGGAATTGATTATGACGAAACCTATTCGCCAGTAGCTATGCTTAAATCCATTCGGATGCTCCTAGCCATAGCAGCTCATTATGATTATGAGATATGGCAAATGGATGTGAAAACAGCTTTCCTTAACGGAAACATGCTTGAGGATGTATACATGATACAACCTGAAGGTTTCACATCGGTTGATAAAACCAAAGTATGCAAGCTTCGACGATCCATATATGGACTGAAGAAAGCATCTAGGAGCTGGAACATCCGTTTTGATGAGACAATCAAAAAGTTTGATTTCTCACAAAATCCAGACGAACCTTGTGTGTACAAGAAGGTTAGTGGGAGTGCAGTCGTATTCCTAGTATTATATGTCGATGACATCTTACTTATAGGAAACGATATATCAGTCTTACAAACAGTTAAAATTTTGTTGTCCAAAACTTTCTCCATGAAAGACCTGGGAGAAGCAACCTATATCCTTGGGATTAGAATCTATAGAGATAGATTAAAACGGTTGCTTGGTCTTTCGCAGTCTACATATATAGACCGAGTGCTAAAAAGGTTTAGCATGTCGGAATCCAAGAAAGGTTACCTTCCCATCAGGCATGGGATCAACCTTTCAAAGTCTATGTGTCCGCGCATAGAAGACGAGAGGATTTGCATGAATAAGATTCCTTATGCATCCGCGATAGGATTTATCATGTATGCTATGTTATGTACAAGGCCCGATGTATTGTATGCTTTGAGCGTCACAAGCAGATACCAGTCGGATCCAGGAATGGATCATTGGGCGGTTGTTAAAGACAATCCTTAAGTACTTAAGAAGAACTAAGGATGTGTTCCTAATATATGGAGAAGGAGATATGGTAATTCGTGGGTATACAGATGCCAGTTTCTAGACAGATAAGGATGACTCCAAATCTCAGTCTGGATACGTATTTACTTTGAATGGAGGCGCAATAAGTTGGAAAAGTTCCAAACAAGACACCGTAGCGGATTCTACCACGGAAGCGGAATACATCGCAGCTTCGGAAGCAGCAAAGGAAGCAGTCTGGATCAAGAAGTTCGTCTCCGAACTTGGAGTGGTTCCAACCATTGATGAAGCAGTGCCGGTTTACTGTGACAACAATGGAGCTATTGCACAAGCAAAGGAACCAAGGTCTCATCAGCGATCCAAACACGTGCTTCGCCGATATCATCTGATCAGAGAGATTATAAGTAGGAATGATATACAAATTGAGAAAATTCCCACTGAAAGGTATTTAGCGGATCCTTTAACAAAGGCCTTGCCTCAGAGCAAGTTTGAGGGTCATGTTAGAGCTTGTGGTATTGGATACCGTAGCGATTGGCATTAGGCCAAGTGGGAGTTTGTTAGTGATATGAGAGAAGTGTCCTAAGGCAATCGTCTTATGATTGTAAACATTTATTTCAATAAATGATAATGTTGGGGATGCAAGGTTGCAAACATAGTCCCACATCGAAAACACATGGGAAAGATCATAGGCTTATAAGGGAAAAAGATATCTCCATTGGCATGAGGCCTTTTGGGAGAGCCCAAGAGCATGACCATGAGGGTTAAGGCCCAAAGTGGACAATATCATACCATTGTGGAGATATCTAAATTCCTTTTGGTCTTAACAATTGGTATCAGAGCCAGGTCGGTCTTCACCGGACTAACCGCCGGAAGAAGCACGAGCTAGAGCCATGATCCAGATCTAACCATGTGGGTTAAACCTTGAATAAAGGATGTGTGAGCTCCCGTGTCTTGATCAAGAGGACCAGACACCAGGCAGAAAAGTCCTAGTTGCGACTAGGCGGTGAAGTCCTAGTAGGTCGGGTGGACCGAGGGGCAGAAAGTCCTGGTGGGTTGAGGATCGGACATCAAACGGAAAGGGTTTCCACTTGAGTGGGGGGCTTGTGGTCCTTTGTTTGAGGGGGGGATTGTTGGGGTTGCAAGGTTGCAAACATAGTCCCACATCGAAAACACATGGGAAAGATCATAGGCTTATAAGGGAAATAGATATCTCCATTGGCATGAGGCCTTTTGGGAGAGCCCAAGAGCAAAACCATGAGGGTTAAGGCCCAAAGTGGACAATATCATACCATTGTGGAGATATCTAAATTCCTTTTGGTCTTAACAGATAATTCACTATTTGAGTATACATGTTTGTATTTGATTGGGATCTGAAACTCATCTACTGAATGCCCGCAATACAACTCACAGCATAAGAGAATTTGTGATGGGATCACAACTAGTGATTATCTCTAAATATGCAAATGTGAAGTATTGAAAATATCCCTAGTCGATGAATTGATAAAAACGGACACTATCAATTCTGTTGAGACTAGCATGGGTTATTCTCTAATCAGCTGATTCTCACTGGCTGGTGACATTGGGATGTCCGGAGATAAACATGGATGCTAGTTAAGGGAACTAGTTCATTGGAGTAACTAGCTGTAAAACTTCATATGGTTATCTATATAGATATGTCAATGAAGTTCTTACTGCGGCTTAAGTGCGATGTTCCTTTGAATTGCGGTGTTCAAGTCATCTTGGTCATGGAGACTTATACTTTAACATCTTAAGTAAGCATCTCCAAGGAGGTGTGGACCCAGGATGATTGGGTATAAGCCGAAGTGCCCGAAAATGTTTGAACAGCCTACAAAGGATTCACCACTCCTTGCGAGGAGATGTATACCCAGGCCTATCGTCGGATTGTTACTCAAAACCTCTGGCCAAAGTATATCATGTTTGGAGTGTGAGTCTCTAAAATACATGAGAGTAATTAGAAATCCAAAGGATGAGAAAGACATTACTTGGGCTAGGTGTGACGTAGTCAGCCTAGTGTGGACTAACACAAATAGACCGTGTCCTGAACCAAGTGGGTATAAGATGGTGAAGGGAATGGGGCACGATTCATTAGAGCTGCTGAAGGGTTTCGGAATTCTTTCTGAGGTCAACCGTTGATCTTTCGATTAATTGGGGGTCATGATGTACTACTAGGTGCCACTCATGATCGTTCTATAATTTGTTGATTATAGACGGCCAACATAAATCGAAAGCCTATTTAGTCACACGCACTACGAGTAATCCGAGGGATTTAAAACGAGTTGAAAATTGGATTTTCCAATCAAGAGAAATAAGACGAATCTGAATTTATCAGAGGCGCAATGGAAGCTAAAAATGGCTAAGTCTTTTGAAGGCTTATTGGGCGAATTAAATGAGTTTAATTCACGATCGGTTTGGCTTGGTTTGGCCGGCCAAAGAGGGTGCCAAACCCCTTGGGTTGGCCGGCCACATTAAAGGGATGAAACCAATTTAATTGGTATAATTAATTAAATAAATCTAGTGCGATTTGTTTTATAAATTATGGATAAATAAATTTGTGTAAAGAAATTTATATAAATAAATTTATAGAAATTTATTCTTTTTATGGAAATTAAAAAGATCCATGAAATGGTTTATTTTAATTTTATAAAATCAATTATGAATTGATTTTTCCATAATAAGAAAGTTTATAAATTTCTTATAAAATTTATTCCATAATAAAAGGGGAGATTAATTAGTTTTATTATAAAGTTAGTTATAATAAAATTCATAAGAGAATTTATAGGATAAATTTCTTATGGTAACTAATTAGTTTTATTATAAAGTTAGTTATAATAAAACTTGCTTTAAACGGAATAATTCATAAGAGAATTTATAGGATAAATTTCTTATGATAACTAATGAGTTTTATTATAAAGTTAGTTATAATAAAACTTGGTTTAAACGGAATAATTCATAAGAGAATTTATAGGATAAATTTCTTATGATAACTAATTCCGTTAAGAGGGAGACTTGGCAAGGGAGATGCTACTATATATAGGAACCAAAGGCAAGCCCTTAGTTCTAATCGAAATAGCGACCAAGAGATTAACTCTCTCTCTCTTATTCTCTTCTCCCTCTCTTCCCCTTAGGGTCGGCGCCCTCCTTGAAGATTAGGGCCGGCTCCCCTTGTCCAAGTTAGGGCGGGCGCACCCTCATCCCTCCAAGTGGTTGGCGTGAGCATGGATCACCAAGGAGAAGCCAAACAAGAAGAAGAAGAAGCGGATCACATCTCCCTCCTTCTCGGAATTTTGATTCCGTTAACTTGGTGGTTAGTTTCCTATCTTTTCTCTTGTCTTCTAGTTGTGCCTTCGGAGGATCTAGTAGTTCTCGTTGGCACAAAACTCGTGACTTTGCGAAGTCATCCCGAAGAGAACTTGGCGTGGACGCGAATAGAGGCGGAGCTTCCAAGGGACGCTACGGTTGGATCTCGTCCCTTTCTTCGAGTTACGAAAGGTATAATGTAAATTAGTTTACTTTTCTGCAACGTTTTATTTTATGATTATGTCAACACACCATAAGGTTGCATGCTAGATACGAAGTTAAAATAATTTAGGAAATTATTTTATGCAAATTCTTCCGCTGCACGTAAAAATTTAAAATTTTATGAACTCGTATCCTTGTCGACATGCACCCGGTCCCAACACTCTCATGCTGTGAATTGTATTGCGGACATTCAGTAAATGAGTTTATGATCTCAATCAAATACATAAATAAGTATACTCAAATAGTGAATATTCATTTATTAAAATAAATGATTATAATCATAAGGCGATTGCCTTAGGACACTTTTCTCATATCACTAATGTAACGCCCCAAAATTTTCCATATGAAATACTATGAAATATTATGAAATTCATGAAATATTAATATGATATATTATGAAATATTATGAATTCATGAATATGAAATATTATGGAATTCATGAAATATTATCATGAAATATTATGAATTCATGAATATGAAATATTATGGAATTCATGAAATATTATCATGAAATATTATGAAATATTATGAATTCATGAATATGAAATATTATGGAATTCATGAAATATTATCATGAAATATTATGAAATATTATGAATTCATGAAATATTATTATTATTATGAAATTTCATGATGGGCTTGGCTTAATGGGCTTTGATATGGATTAGTGCAAAAGGTGATAAAAAGAAGAGGTAGAAAGGAGGAGGCAAGGATTGAACCTTGAACCTCCTAGTTGCACTAATCATGTCATAACCAATGAACCAAGCAATGTTTCTTGTAGAGAGAATAAGAAACATTCTTGTTAAATCTAGGGAAGCGAAGAGACATGTCTTTTCATGATAAGAGTATAAATAAGAGAGGGAAAAGAAGTTACACTTCTTCTTCTTCTTCCCCACTTCATTTTTCCGAAAACCAAGAGCCCTCTTCCCCTTTTCAAGTTCGAAATTTTACCCTAGGGTTCTAACCCTAGGAAATTTGGAAGGAAGAAGATCCCATCCAAGGATCTTGCCTTCTACAAGGGCCAAAGGCTCTAGTGAAGTGCTAGTAAGGAAACTCTCACTCTAACTTCAACCAAGGGTACCCTAAAGGAAATTCAAGCGAAAGGATGTAAGTATCCCCTCACCTGCAGTGTAATAGTTATTGTATGAGTTCTTCTCCTTTGTTTGTTTCGAAAATGGGATTTTTCTTCCCTTGATGAGTTTCGGCCACCCCTTAAGGGAAGGCCTTGATCACTCCTTAATACAAGAGAAGACCCTT
Source organism: Boesenbergia rotunda (assembly GCA_024364735.1). Classification (NCBI taxonomy): domain Eukaryota; kingdom Viridiplantae; phylum Streptophyta; class Magnoliopsida; order Zingiberales; family Zingiberaceae; genus Boesenbergia; species Boesenbergia rotunda. The sequence continues at coordinate 67,471 of JAGFNQ010002575.1, read as the reverse complement.
GAGACTTAGGGTATGTATGTATGTGGATTTTCTTCATGATGTTATGAACAAAAACTAGGGTTTTCACCCTTTGTAGGTTTCGGCCAAGGTAAGGGATTTAGGGGCTTAAGAGTTGAATTTCCCTAGGATGTATTTTATGTTTAGTGTAATAGATGATGGTGTAGACAATGTGTTTGTATAAATGTTTGGTTACAAAGATCCAACTTTTTCCCTACCCTACAAGTTTCGGCCAACCCTAGAGGGATTAGGGTTTAGGGTTGCATATTATCCTATGATGAAATCTATGGTTAATAAGTGGTATGATATGTATGTGAGATGTTTGTGTAAATGTTTAAATGGAAGATTTGATTTGAAAACTAAGTTTTCCGCTAGCATGATTTTCGGCCAAGGCATGATATATTAGGTTTGTGAAAGTGATCACCCCATGATGTTTGCTATGCTTAGTATGATACATGATGTATATATATATGATGTTGTATGGGATGTTTGATGTCAAAAACCTAAGCCACCTTACCCTTGACTTTCAGCAAAACCCTAGATTTAGGGTTAAGAAGAACTCAATTAACTCATGAAGCATGCTACCCCTTTCTATGTCATGAATATGATTTATGTGACCAATCTTGTCATCTATATAAGTATGTTAAGTGGTTGAATTATGATGTATATATGAGCATGTCTTATGGCCCATAGGGCACCCTTATGAGATTGCATGTGATATGTATGATGAAATGCTTGAATAGATACTCCACTAAGTATGGGATCAAGAATACCCTTATGTTGTGAGGTGTGTCCCTATGGGATCAGAAACACCCTGGAAAAGTGGGTGTCCCTTGAGCAGTGAATTTGGAGTACTCCTTAGCATATATGTAAAGACATGATAAGTATTTTACTTTGTAAGTTGTGTACCCGACTCGTAAGAGGAGTCGTTAAACAAATCCGGGGTGCATGTTAACTTAAGGTCATGGCTCCGGTAGGACGTAAGGGTCCTGCTCTAATGAGATTGGTGGCTCGCTACCCCAACTCATTAGGGAACGCGCATCATGTGGTACACAACTGGGCCCTATATGATATGGATGTATTTTTAAGTAATAACATTATGGAATTGTTTTGAAAACATTCTTTGAAAACATTTATTACATGTGAAGGGTATGCTTAAGATACTTCATGCTGAATTCATAGAAACTTTGATGTTTAGTATGCTATGATGAACTCATGTTTATGATTTATTATGTGTACATGTTGTATGCTTTCATATGGATTTTGCGAGTAGGACAGGATCCTTACTAAGCTTTTATGCTTACTAGTTATGTGTTATCTTATGCTGCAGATAAAGGTAAGGAACACTTGAACTAAAGGAAGAGGCAGGAAGGCTGAAGATGTGTAGGGTGGTGGCTCGGGAAAGAATGATTCTATATCAACTTAAATATGCTTATGTTAATGTTTCTTGATAAAGAACGTTAGTGATTACTCTTATATTTGATTAAGTTATGAGTTGAACTACTTGTGAACCTAGCATGTTATAGGACAACTTTTATGTAAGATATTTCACATAGGGTTCTAGATTTCCTTAGATTTAATTTCATGAACTAATATTATGCATGGAAACATATGACTATGCTTTTAAAGGATGATTAAAGCATGATAGATAATTTGCATGCACTGATTAATATGCTTAGCACTTATGTTTTCATTTTAAAAAAAAATTGTATGAATGAGTAGTACGTAACCCCGCCCCGAGAGTTGATATAAGGGCGGGCGTTACAACTAACAAACTCCCACTTGGCCTAATGCCAATCGCTACGGTATACAATACCACATGCTCTAATATGACCCTCAAACTTGCTTTGAGGCAAGGCCTTAGTTAAAGGATCCGCTAAATTCCTTTCAGTGGGAATTTTCTCAATTTGTATATCATTCCTACTTATAATCTCTCTGATCAGATGATAGCGGCGAAGCACATGTTTAGATCATTGATGAGACCTTCGTTCCTTTGCTTGTGCAATAGCTCCATTGTTGTCGCAATAAACCGGTATTGCTTCATCAATGGTTGGAACCACACCATGTTCTGAGATAAACTTCTTGATCCAGACTGCTGTGTTGGATCGAGAGAACCGATAGAGGGGGGGGGTGAATATCGGAAATCGTTCGGATTTAAAGAGAGAATGCGTAGCGGAAGATTAAAGTTAAAAACACACAGACACAGGTGGTTTTACTTGGTTCAGAGCCTAGGTCGACTCCTACTCCAAGGCCCACGGTCGTTGACCGTTTTCTGCGGGCAATTCTATATGTCGCAAAAATAGTTTACAAAAGATTTTACAGAATTCAGTATAGTAAACTAAAATAGCTCTTTGTTACCGACGTCCGGAGTTGATGGTATTTTCGGAGTGGGAGGACGTCGTCGGCGCTTGAGTCTCGTGTCGGGAGGTTTCCGGAGCAGAGCGGGGGAGTAGAAGAGCGTAGAAGCATTGTTTGAAAGTGATGTTCGAAGCTTGGGGTCGAGGGCCATTTATATAGGGCTTGGGGGCGCCCCCCCCCCCACGTGTCGGTTGATCCGGCTCGGTCTCAGTCAGTGTCTGATCCCTTCAACTTCGGGATCAGCTTTGACCAGGGCGCCCGGAGCGCTCGGGGCGTCCGGGTTGACCGGGTCAAATCTTATCCCTCGGCTTCGCTGGGTTGAGCTTCGATGCTTGCGCTTGGGGGCGCCCGGGACACTCCGGGCGCCCTGGTCAGCTGTTGCCTCATTCCTTTAAGGCTTTCTGAGCTGCAGACACATGTTCCTTCAGTCCTGCATCCAGAGTTAGTCCAAAACACAATAAAACAATAAAATATTGGATTATACAGCCTTAGCTGTCTTGGTTCTGACTTTGGGTCTCCAAAATGGAACCCTAGGTCGAACTGACGCCTACTGTTCCCTCGACGGGGAACGCGTCCTCACCTACTCCTCTCGGGAGAGTGTACCTGATGCCAACCGTTCCTCTGGTTAGACTATTGCCTGACGGTCCTTTGCCAGGTCTTGGATGCCGAGCTGTCCTTCACCCGGTGCCTAACATTCCTTCGCTAGGGCTTTTTACTCTGGCATTCCTTCGCCAGTGCCTAGCAGTCCTTCGCTAGGGCTTTTCACTCTGGCATTCCTTCGCTAGTGCCTAGCAATCCTTCGCTAGGGCTTTTTACTCTGCACACTCAAGTGACATGTTAGATAACAAGTAAGACTTAACTTTTGAACCCTGTTGCCATTATCAAAACACAGGTTTGACTTTGGTGCTTTCTGCACCAACAATCTCCCCCTTTTTGATTTATGGCAACCCTAGTTCAAAGAGTTATGTTTAATAACAAACATAAAAATTTGTTCCCTCCCCCTAGAGGGAATCTCCCCCTAGATTTTTCAAAATGTCGTGGGGTTCTAAGTTTAAAAAACTTTACTTAGAATGATTTTGCACTTTGTAAACTTAAGTTTAGATACTTTGGAAATCTTTTGATAACTTCTGTTTTAAAAGGTTCATAGAGGAATTTTTGAAAGCATGAGTTTAGAGTACTTAACACAAATTTGAAGCCTTAAGTATAAATTACTCAAAAGTTTTGAAAACTTTAAGTTAAGTACTTAGCAGGATTTGAAAAACTTAAGCACTTAGTAAACTTTGAAACAATTTAAGTACTTGGTAAATTTTGAGATAATTTAAGTACTTAGTAAATTAAGTTTAAAGTATTTATGGAAGTTTTGAAAAACTTAAGCTTAAAGTACTTATAAAAGTTTTGAAAAACTTAAGCTTAAAGTACATATAAAAGTTTTGAAAAACTTAAGCTTAAAGTACATATAAAAATACTTATAAAAACTTAGTACTTAATGAACTTAAGTACTTAGTAGGATTTTCTTAAAATAAAAACTTAAGTATTTCTAGAAAGGTTTTGAAAAGCTTTGAAAAGTAGCTAACTTTTTGAAAAATTTTGAGAGTTTGAGAAAAATTTGAACTCTCTCCTTTCCTATCTCTCCCCTTTGCCATATATAAAAAACAGATAGATATTGCAGAAATTAAATTGCATAAAAGAAATGACTTTCATAAAGGAAAAATATTCGTATGATTTTGCTGTACTGAACCAAGATTTAGACCAAATCAGTTGATTTTCTCTTGTAGGGACCTGTCTAACCCATTTAGTTACTTACTAACTGTTATAAGCAGTAGTTTTCGCTAGGGTTAGTCAAGTTAAGTATTTCTGTTCAAGTTAGATTTTCTAAACTTGACACTTAACTTGATTACTGTATAAGTTGTATTTAGTGCCCCAATTACTGCAGATGCACTGACTTAAATCATCTTGAATTAAGGCAAAGACCTATGCATCTCAACCCCTTCTAGGTTATCAACCAAAAGTACCCTAAAGTGCTTGTGAGATGCTGGCTTCTAAATCTATAGGTGCATGCAGTTCTAGGGTTAGGGCCTAAGCTAAGTCTGTTTACGAAAAAGCCCTAGTTTTGAAGAGGGTAGTTTTGAAAGAAAACTAAGTCAAAAAAAAAGATTTAAAACAAACTGATTTTGAAATTAAGTAAAACAGTTTTCAAAATTCTATTTTTAGAAACTGATTGTTAAATCAAGTAGAGCAAAAAAAAATCAACAGTAGAGTTAATCTATTCTACGGAGCACAATCCTAACTGCCGAATAGACAAGAAACCAGTACTCATAAGCTAGCCAACATAGAATAGTCAACACAGGAATACAGTCAAACATAAGTCATCCCTACTAAGTAGGGGCAGTCAAATAGGTACTGGTACAATACAAAGCAAATCTAGGACGTGGGACCGGGATGATCAGAGGAGCCTGGCTGCCAGGATCGAAATAGGGTCATCATCTCGTGATACTGTGCATCTCTGGCCTCCCTGTCAGCTCTATGCTGTGCCTCTCTGGCCTCCCTCTCAGCTCTAAGGGCGCTCATATACTCGGTGTAGTAGCCCAGATTTGTCTCCATGTCCTCGGCATGATTAGCCTCGACTTCCTCTCGGAGGCTCTGAACATGTGTCTCCAGCTGTGCCACTCAATCGTAGAGTGTCGGAGGAGCGAGCTCGTCTATGTGCGCTCGGGCTGCTGCTGCTAGATCTCCAACGTCAACGTCGACCTCCTCGTCTGAGCCGATCGGAGCCCCGGCCTGCTGTCGTCTCCAACTCAGAACCCCGGTGGCCGATACCTCTAGACCCGCTAACGAGAAGTTCCTAAATCCTATTTCATCAAAGTCAGTCATAGCGGTTATTTCATCCACGGTAATGTCACGACCGTGGTGATGAAGTAGGGAAGTGATGATGTGGCAGAATGGTATGCGCACTCGTCCCTGGGTCGTTACACTGGACGCATGCAGAATGGTATGAAACATATGAAGTCCAATGTCTATGTCAAGGTGATGGACTAGGGCATACAGAAGGAAGGCATGAAAGGGTCGCATGGTCCCGAGATCTCTAGTGGAGAGTGGTAAGATACAGCGGACCAGGACTCTATACAGGGCATAGTCCTGTGCCTGAAGTTCAACGGCTTGGAAACGTCTATTTGCGGGGAGTCCTTCCCTATAGAAATAGGAGTGGATGGTGTCTTAGGTAATGTGAGAGTAGGGAGGATCAAATGGAGGATTTCTAGGTGGATAGCAGCAAAATGTGGACTGAGATGGTCGTAGTCCAAGGAATCGGTTCAACAAAGTAGGGGTGATAGATAGAGGTATCCCTTGGACAGTAGTGTGAAACATGAGATTATCTTGTCGAATTATGTTATTGTAGAATTCTGCACATAAGGATTCATTAATGGTATGAGTGCAGAAGACAAGATTATCTAATTGATAGAAGTTGATAATATTCATGGCTACGAGGCATGATTGGGTAAAGAAGTGCCTATTAAGATAGCTTGTTTTAATAGGCTTGTAAATGGTTTGTGCAAACATATTACATAACTCTAGGGTAGGGAACCTAGGGTCAGGACTTGGTTCAGCCTCGGGGTTGGCCGGGTTTGGTCGGCGTCTTCTAAGAGAAGAAATTATGCATTTAAAGAAAGTTTGAAGGAAAAAAAATTAATTTAATAGCAATAAAATTATACCGGGCAGCTCGGGGAGGCATGGTTGAAGATGAGGGCTTGCAAGATCTCCTTGGAAGGAAAGAAGTGAAGAAGGAAGTTGATTTTTCGTGTGGGAAGAGAAGGAGGTTCGGGTGCCTTATATAGGCATATCATCGGGGGCGCCCGGGAGCTTCCGGGCGCCCTGGTCAGTGTTTACTGCCAAAGGCAATATTTTTGACTGGTTGGGGGCGCCCGGGACAGCCCAAGCGCCCTCGTCAGGCTGGTATTGCAGCTTTTTCTGCATTGAGAGCGATGGGGGCGCCCGCGTGGTTCCGGGTGCCCTGGTCAAAGGTAGAGGCAGCTTTTTGCCTAGGGAGAAGGAAAAGGTATGTGAGGGGGCGCCCGTGTGGTCCCGGGCTCCCGGAATAGTATAGGTAAAGACAAATTTTATGTCTTGTCATCATTTAACCATGGTTTAATCGGTTTGACCATGGTTTGAATTGATTTGACTGCTTTGACTATGGTTTGACCGTGTTGACCATGATTTAACCATGTTGACCATGATTTGACTTGAATACAGGGTTAACTCATAATATAGGCATCAAAGAATTTCCAATTGAGTCTTAATCCTGCTGTCTCACCCAATCTAGGGTTCTCAATCACGTTAGGCTTATAGGTTTTGTGAGACAGGTTTTGATAAAAGAATTTTTGAAGTACCATGAATTATTTTGAAAATCTTAATTAATTTTTGAAAACATTTCAATTTATTTTGAAAAGAGATGTTTGAATCTATACTTAACTAAAAATTGTGTTAGATTTGAATTTTACAAAAAGTAATTTGAATTTGAAATTCAAAAATTGGCTTCCAGGTCTTGGCGAGACACTAGGCCTTCTTTGGCCGTAGCCTTATTGGATCATCAACCCTTTCCTTGACAAAGCCGTTTAATGAAATTTCATTTTCAAAATTAATTTTTGAAAAAGTTCTGGTCTAACTAGTTTGGATTTTGGATCGGTAGCTTCGGCTAGTTTCACCAGTCTAAAGAGACCAAGTGAACTTGATCTTATTAGAATTGATTTTCCTAACGTACTATCATCTCACCTCCACCCAATACTATGTTTTCAAGTTTCAGTTAAGTTTGTTCAATTCTTGTACTAACCTAAGTCTAAGCATGGTAAATTGCATAAGTTTAAATAAACAATCAATCAGGCAAATTGCAAGAATTAAATTCTATTTGACAATAAAAATAGTTTTTAATTTGGCTCCCCCTGGACTATAGCCACGATAATAATTAGGCAAGATGTAAATCTTGTCCTTGGGGATCCAATACTGATTTGATCCAGTCGGTTTGTTTAGGCACAGTTTGGGTACCCATGCCTGAACTTTACTTCTGGACTGATTCAGTACAGCAAGGTAAGATCTTTGTCGGGATTTGGTTCTATAGCCAAGTCTGGATCTATTTAGAACGGACTTTTGTTTTCCAAGAATCATGTCAAGACCCTTGGAACCAGAAGTGAATCGTTCTAAGGCCGCTCTAAGATCCTTAACCTGAGTTTTCAGGGAGGAGTTCTCTTTCTCAAGTTTTTCAACTTGAGTAGGAGTTCCTTCTTGAACTTTCACGGCTAAGGATTTAGAGTTAGCTCCCTCTTTTAGGAGTTTTACTTCCTGTCGGAGAGATTCGACTCGGAGTTTGGCTTTCGCCAAATCTCGAGAAAGATAGGAAATAAGTTCGTTCAATTGACTTTTATTGAAACCGCTTACCTTGATTTCGCCGTCTTCTGAAAAGGTTAGTCTGCCGTCGTCCTTTTCTGGCTCTGACTCGGTCTCGACTTCTTCTGAAGCGGTCAGCGCTAGTAGGTTTGACTGGGGTTCTTCTTCTTCTTCTTCTGATGAAGATTCGTCCCAGGTTGCTTGGAGTGCTTTCTTTCTTCTTATCTTTTTGTTCTCCTTTAGATTTGGGCACTCCGTCTTGTAGTGGCCCTTCTTCTTGCACTCGTAGCAGGTTACATTGGGCTTGTTTTTGTTATTCGCGGATTCAGCTGGTTCGTCCTTTCTTCGGCTTGTCCTCCGTGTGTTGACTTGGTTTTTCAATTTTTTATAGTAGCTTCGGGCCAGTCGGACCAGCTCAGATTGATCTCCTTCTTCGTCTTCTGCGTCTGAGTCTGAGTTGGACTCGGGTTCAGGTTGAGGTTTCTTCTTTGTCGATCTTCCAATTTTTCCTGCAACAAAGGCAATTCCTTTCTCGGCCATATTGCAGTTAGTCTGTTCATGAAGTTCTAACTCAGAAAACAATTCATCTAATTTAATTTTAGAGAGATCCCTTGAAACCTTGTATGCATCTACCATAGATGCCCACAAGGTATTTCTAGGGAATGCATTTAGGGCATACCTTATTAGGTCACGGTTTTCGACCTTGTGACCTATAGTGTGAAGACCGTTCATCAATTCTTGGATTCGTGCGTGGAGTTGGGCTGCTGTTTCGTTGTCGGCCATCTTGATGGTGTAGAGTTTGTTTAGGAGCAGGTCTCGCTTACTGATCCTGGTGTCTGATGTCCTTCGTGCAGCTCGATCAACTTTGCCCACAACTCCTTTGCACTGTTGAAGGGGCCCACTTGGTTCAGCTCTTCTTTTGTTAAACCGCATTGTAGGGTCTGAGTCGCCTTTGCGTCGGCTTCTATTTTGCGCTTCAGAGCGGTGTCCCATTCTGAGTAGCTTTGAGGTACTCCTTCAGCGTTCTTGGGAATCTCCAGTCCGGACTGGATGATGATCCACATGTCCACCTGAGTTTTCAGGTGGACCTCCATTCGACTTTTCCAGTAGGAAAAGTCTTCTCCACTGAAAAGTGGAGGTCTGGCGGTGCTAAATCCTTCTTGCATGGCCATTTAATCTGAAACAGAAAACTAACAAAACAAAAAAAATTTCCAAGACTAGGTCTTGGATTAGTAGTGCGGGATGAATAAAATGAAATAGCGAGGGGTGTTGCACCAACCTCGATTAACGGGAAAAAGAAAATTCGAATGAAATATTTAAAGAAAATTTGAACGAGAAAAAGAAAATAAAAATCCGAAAAAAATTTTCAAACTGGTGGTTGCACCAAGTTTGAACTTCCCTCGCTCTGATACTACTTGTTGGATCGAGAGAACCGATAGAGGGGGGGTGAATATCGGAAATCGTTCGGATTTGAAGAGAGAATGCGTAGCGGAAGATTAAAGTTAAAAAGCCACAGACACAGGTGGTTTTACTTGGTTCGGAGCCTAGGTCGACTCCTACTCCAAGGCCCACGGTTGTTGACCGTTTTCTGCGGGCAATTCTATATGTCGCAAAAATAGTTTACAAAAGATTTTGCAGAATTCAGTACAGTAAACTAAAATAGCTCTTCGTTACCGACGTCCGGAGTAGATGGTATTTTCGAAGGGGGAGGACGTCGTCGGCGCTTGAGTCTCGTGTCGGGAGGTTTCCGGAGCAGAGCGCGGGAGTAGAAGAGCGTAGAAGCGTTGTTTGAAAGTGATGTTCGAAGCTTGGGGTCGAGGGCCCTTTATATAGGGCCTGGGGCGCCCGGGACGTCGGGGGCACCCCCCACGTGTCGGTTGATCCGGCTCGGTCTCGGTCAGCGTCTGATCCCTTCAACTTCAGGATCAGCTTTGACCGGGCCGCCCGGAGCGCTCGGGGCGCCCGGGTTGACCGGGTCAAATCTTATCCCTCGGCTTCGTTGGGTTGAGCTTCGATGCTTGCGCTTGGGGGCGCCCGGGAGCACGGGGGCACCCGGGAGTTGAACTGTCGAAGCCCATCTTGGTTTCTTGTGTTTTGTGTTCACCTTGGGGGCGCCCGGGACACTCCGGGCGCCCTGGTCAGCTGTTGCCTCATTCCTTTGAGGCTTTCTGAGCTGTAGACACACGTTCCTTCGGTCCTGCATCCAGGGTTAGTCCAAAACACAATAAAACAATAAAATATTGGATTATACAGCCTTAGCTGTCTTGGTTCTGACTTTAGGTCTCCAAAATGGAACCCTAGGTCGAACCGACGCCTACTGTTCCCTCGACGGGGAACGCGTCCTCACCTACTCCTCTCGGGAGAGTGTACCTGATGCCAACCGTTCCTCTGGTTGGACTTTTGCCTGACGGTCCTTTGCCAGGTCTTGGATGCTGAGCTGTCCTTCACCCGGTGCCTAGCATTCCTTCGCTAGGGTTTTTTACTCTGGCATTACTTCGCCAGTGCCTAGCAGTCCTTCGCTAGGGCTTTTCACTCTGGCATTCCTTCGCCAGTGCCTAGCAGTCCTTCGCTAGGGCTTTTTACTCTGCACACTCAAGTGACATGTTAGATAACAAGTAAGACTTAACTTTTGAACCCTGTTGCCATTATCGAAACACAGGTTTACTTTGGTGCTTTCTGCACCAACATGTTGTTGGTGCAAGTTGCATCAATGATGTTCTTCTTTAAATGTTTTAATGTTTGACAATACACTTAAGTCAGTGATACAATGAACAGACAAAGGGGAGCAAATGAGAAGTAACGTAAGTTGTAGAAAAGTCCTAGTTAACCTAGGCACTAAGACCAGGTGAGTGAAGCTGGGCACTAAGTCCTAGTGAAGGGCTGGTAGGTATTGAAACCCTAAGACCTAGCGAAGGGATGCTAGGCACCTAGTGAAGGGCTGCTAGGTATCGAAACCCTAAGACCTGGTGAAGGGCTGTTGGGCACCTAGCGAAGGGTTGCTAGGATTAGAAGACCTAGTGAATGGCTGCTAGGCACCTAGCGAAGGGATGCTAGGCAAAGAAGACCTAGCGAAGGGCTGCTAGGCACCTAGCGAAGGGTTGCTAGGTATAGAAGACCTGGCGAAGGAGTGCTAGGCACCTAGCGCAGGGATGCTAGGCAAAGAAGACCTAGCGAAGGGCTGCTAGTCACCTAGCGAAGGGTTGCTAGGTATAGAATACCTGGCGAAGGACTGCTAGGCACCTGGCGAAGGATTGCTAGGGAATGATGTCTTGGTCCATGGGACTGAGCAACTTAGCTGAGCGATGACTAAGGACAGGAGTAGAGACGGGTCAGGGTTTGGGCGTCTCGAGGTCCGGAGGTATCGGTAGCTAAGTAAAAGTCCACCCGAAGGGCTGGGTGGTAACCGTCTCCTGAAAGGAGTCGGTGAAGGGCAAGTTCTCGGGGATGGGAACTTGTGCCGGTTCGACCTAGGGTTTCGTGGAGATCCAAAGTCTGAATCAAGTCCTTAAGACTAAAATTATATGTATATGTGCTATGTGGTTATGTATCTTGCAGGTACCAAGTGTGAATGATGTTGTAAGCTGTTGGAGGCCCTATGCAGGGCGCCCCCTTCATTGGGGGCGCCCCCATGCAACCAGGGCGCCCCCATGCAACCAGGGCGCCCCCAATAGTGGGGGTGCCCCCAGACAGTGATAAAAATGGAGTAAAGGTGAAGCAGGCAGAACAGGTGTCAAACGGGGCGCCGGGCACCCCGTTCCGGGCGCCCGGAGCGTTCGGGGCACCCTGGTCAAAGCTGTTATCAGCTGCGGCGAGGTAGACGCAGGGATAAAGTTTGACCGAGTCTTCCGGGGCGCCCCCGACGTCCAGGGAACCCCCAGGAGTGCTATAAAAGGGGCTTCGACCCCTCTGCTTCAGATACTACATTCTAGATCCATTCTGATCATTCCGACCGACGACAACGCGCTAAAGACGAGGCTGTACGACCCGGACGCTCCAGGAGGAAGTGCGCGGCACTTCGGAGGTCCAGATCGGCCGAGCTTCATACTTGTTATGTTCGGTTTGCTTTAATTATACTGCAATTAGTTTTCTATATCTTTTGTTTGTAATCTTGCACTGTAAGTCGGGTTTCTCCGCCTCCGGAAAGTCCGGGAAGGAGACCAATAGTGGACGGGTGTTCCCGTGCATAGGCCTTGGATGTACTGACCTTGGGGGGTCGGGAACCAAATAAAAATCCGCTGTGTCACTGTCTTGTTTCTCTTTGTTCTATTTATTTTCCGCTGCTACTAATATTTTAAGTCTAGAATGATCCGAGTTTTCCACGAGGTTTCCGTGAGAGATTTTGAATGATCGATATTCACCCCCCCCCTCTATCGACGGCACCGGTCCTGCAATTGGTATCAGAGCCGAGCTGCTCTTCACCGGACTAACCGCCGACGGAGCAAAGACGCCAGGAGTTGAGGGGGAGGCCAGGGGTGAATCAGGTATATTTTATTTAAAATGCCCATTTGTAAATTTCATATTATTTGTTTCACGTACAGGGAGAGAGGGCACTATAAAAATCACTGCCATACTCGTAAGATTCGGTCTACATCACCGGTGGCGAATGAGGCACCAGCGCCAGGAAACCGGAGGGACAAAAGTCACGTACAATGTTTCAAATGCAAGAAATACGGACATTACAAAAACAAGTGTCCGGCGAAGGTACACAAGATTTATGTTCCAAAACTTTTACAAGTTCCTGCACTGCCATGTGATAATGTAGTTAATTTTTCTGATAAAGTAGATTTACTGCATAGTAAAATTAACTTTTTGGATGTTAAATTACAAAACGTGAATATGACCAAAATATTAGAAAGTAATTGTTTAATTCAGAATATCAATTCAGAAATTGATAAAATTAATTCTGATAATTTATCTGATAAAATTAATTCTGATAATTTATCTGATAAAATTAATTCTGATAATTTATCTGATTCTGATAATTTTTCTGATAAGATTAATTCCGATAATTTTTCTGATAAAATTAGTTCTGATAATTTTAATTCAGACAAAATTAATCCTAAGGATAATTCGGAATTCAAATTTGAAAATCCTAAGGATAATTCTGAATTCAAATTTGAATATCTTAAGGATAATTCATAAATTAATTATGAAAATCTCAAGATTAATTTAGAAATTAATTCTAAAAATCTTAAAGATAATCTAGAAATTAATGTTGAAAATATTGAAAATATATCTGAGGATAATTTTGAAGATAAAATTCTGCTAGATAATAATTTAATTATAGATAATATTAAAAATTATTACAAAACCTTAATTAGTGGCCCAAATTACTACACCTACTATAAGGATATTGAAAGACCTAATCTTGAGGAGGATATAGAACTATCTAAGATAAAGGCAATAGTTAATAAAAATTACAAAAATTCAAATAAATCAAAATTATTAGAAAAACTTGAAAAGAAAGATAAAAACGAAGAAGAAATTTTCGAAATAATAAAAATGATGAATTTAAACCCACAATTATTAATTAATCATTATAACCTTAATTAAATCATAATTAAATATTAATTAAATATAAATTAAATTCAAATTAAATCTAAATTAAATATTAATTAAATCTTAATTAAATCTTAATTAAATTCAAATTAAATCTAAATTAAATCTAAATTAAGTCTTAATTAAATCATCATTAAATTCAAATTGAATCTTAATTAAATTTAAATTAAATCTTAATTAAATCTTAATTAAATTCAAATTAAATATTAATTAAATTAAATTAAAATTAATTAAATCAAAATTATTCAAATTAAATTAAATTCGAAAATCAAACAGAAACTCGAAATTCAAACTTAAATTAAATTCAAAATTCAAAATAAAATTCGAAATTCAAACTTAAATTAAATTCAAATTCAAAATTAAATGAAATTCGAAATTCAAACTTAAATTAAATTTGAAATTCTAACTGAAAGTCGAAATTCAAACTCAAATTAAATTCGAAATGCAAATTTAAATTATATTTAAATTCAAATTTAAATTAAATTTAAATTCAAATTTAATTAAATCCAAATTAATTGAAACTTAAATTCATTAATTCTTATTTGATTAATTAATTTTCTAATTCAATCAATTCTTAATTAACCTGAATTTAACTAAAATCTTAAACTCAAACTAAAATAAAATTTTACCCAAACTATAACAATTAAAATTAATAACATTAAATATGTCAAAGTGGGTTGACATATTTGCGGGTTCTCACGACATGTATCAAATCGGGAATTTGATACATTTTTAGAAACTTAACTAAAATGATTTAAATTGATTGACTCATGCATAATTGTCATGCCATGCATCTGTTACTTCTTTTATTATATGACATGTCATTCATATTCAAATTTTATGCATATATTAGAACGACTATAGGAAAAAGAATAATTGAAACTTGATCAACCTAGTATTGGGTGGCGGTGAGATGATAGTACGTTAGGGAAGCCAATTCTAATAAGGTCAAGTATACTTGGTCTCTTTAGACTGGTGAAACTAGCCGAAGCTACCGATCCAAGATCCAAACTAGTTAGACCAGAATTTTTCAAAAAGTAATTTTGAAAATGAAATTTCATTAAAAGGCTTTGTCAAGGAAAGGGTTGATGATCCAATAAGGCTACGGCCAAAGAAGGTCTAGTGCCTCGCCAAGACCTGGAAGCCAATTTTTGAAATTTAAATTCAAGTTACTTCTTGTCAAATTCAAATCTAACACAAGCTTCAATTAAATCTTATAATTAAAAATAAATTAAAGAAAAATGATTCAAGCATCTCACAATACACTTATAAGGCAATCATGCTTGTTGTACTGATACATCTAAAATGGGTGAGATGTTAAGGACTAATAAATTAAAAAATGTTTTTCAAAATTAGTTTTCAAAATCATTAGAATATTTTTCTAATAATATATTTTCAAAATAGTGTTTCAACATAATAATGTTTTTATGGAATTCATGCTTGTCTGATTGAATATACATATTATACGTTTTTCAAAAATTATATCTTTTCAAAAATTGTTTGACTCACACAATTAGACACAAGCCTCTTAGGACAACACTAAAGTTCCTTAAGGCACTTAGATAGAGTCAAACGGTCTCAGATACAGGGGGAGTGATTTTCATTTTTTTGGCTTTCGAAAACTACACTGTAAAAATTACTAGTATTTGAAAATACTTTTCAAAAACTGAGCTTTAAAGGTTTATGTTGTAAAATTTATCTGTCTTGGTTGATTTTGATAAACCCTAAAGACACAGAGGAAAGTCCATTTCATAATCTACAAGGACTCCTAGGATGTGTCAACTTTAGGGGGAGTATAAATCAAACTTCTGAAATAATTTTGTTTAATTAATTGTTTTGAAATTATTAGATAATTTCTTTAATTTGAATCAAACCTTAAGACTTAGAGGAAGAGTACTTGTGGTCAACAAGCTTCCCAGGACTGGGTCAAGTCTAGGGGGAGATCAAATTAAAAGAATTATTGAATATCTCAAATGTTTTCATGTGCTATATTTTCAAATCTTGCTAGAAACATAAGTAGTTTTTCAAAATACTATTAGTCTATTGTTTTTGTGTGACCTATGAAATTATCTTTGAAACAATATTTACTTGAGTTTGAAGAAATTCCAGGACACTTAGGAAATGTCCTTGTAGTCAACAAGGTTTCCCAGGATAGTGTCAGACTGAAAGATAAACCAAATCAAGTAATATATTGGGTCTTCAAAAGTTCACACATTTTTCAAAATGCACCAGCATATATTTTCAAAAGTACTATCATTTTTTTTCAAAATTCTATTAATATTTACTTGACTTTGAAAAATTTCCAGGACACTTAGGAAAATATCCTTGTAGTCAACAAGCTTTCCTAGGATGGTGTCAGATGGAAGATTAACCTAGTCAAGTAAAATATTTTGTTTCAAAAATTGCTTAGACCTTTCAAAAGTGCATCTTTTTCAAAAATAGTTAGTACTTGCAAAATATACATAATATTCATATTCTCCAAAATAGCATTATTTCAAAAGTTATGCATTTTCCAAAAGTACTTAATTATCCAAAAAATTCAATACAGTTTTCAAAGGTACTTATATAAGTACTAGTACTTTTAAAAGCGCATAGCGTCTTTTTCAAAATTGTGCATTTTTTAAAAAAAATTGCAATATATCATTCAAAATACAATGCTTCCAAAAATTTTGCACTAAGTATTTTCAAAAAGAACCAAAGGTTTTCAATGTTGGTGGAAGTATTTTCTTTTATTTTTTTTGATGTATGACAAAGGGGGAGAGGTGTTCTTAAGTTAAAAGAAAAGAAATTTTTCCTCAAAATTCAAAAATGTAGTTTCAAAACTTATATCAATTTTTCACTTTTATGGTAAGTTAACCCCTTAAACCAATCTAACTTAAGTTATTGTCAAACATCAAAAAGGGAGAGATTGTTGGTGCAAGTTGCATCAATGATGTTCTTCTTTAAATGTTTTAATGTTTGACAATACACTTAAGTCAGTGATGCAATGAACAGACAAAGGGGAGCAAAAGAGAAGTAACCTAAGTTGTAGAAAAGTCCTAGTTAACCTAGGCACTAAGACCTGGTGAGTGAAGCTGGGCACTAAGTCCTAGCGAAGGGTTGCTAGGTATTGAAACCCTAAGACCTAGCGAAGGGATGCTAGGCACCTAGCGAAGGGCTGCTAGGTATCGAAACCCTAAGACTTGGCGAAGGGCTGCTGGGCACCTAGCGAAGGGTTGCTAGGCTTAGAAGACCTAGCGAAGGGCTGCTAGGCACCTAGCGAAGGGATGCTAGGCAAAGAAGACCTAGTGAAGTGCTGCTAGGCACCTAGCGAAGGGTTGCTAGGTATAGAAGACCTGGCAAAGGACTGCTAGGCACCAGGCAAAGGATTGCTAGGGAATGAAGTCTTGGTCAAAGGGACTGAGCAACTTAGCTGAGCGATGACTAAGGACAGGAGTAGATACGGGTCAGGGTTTGGGTGTCTCGAGGTCCGAAGGTATTGGTAGCTAAGTAAAAGTCCACCCGAAGGGGTGGGTGGCAACCGTCTCCTGAAAGGAGTAGGTGAAGGGCAAGTTCCCGGGGATGGGAACTTGTGTCGGTTCGACCTAGGGTTTCGTGGAGATCCAAAGTCCGAACCAAGTCCTTAAGACTAAAATTATATGTATATGTGCTATGTGGTTATCTATCATGCAGGTACCAAGAGTGAAAGATGTTGTAAGCTGCTTGAGGCCCTAAGCAGGGCGCCCCCATCATTGGGGGCGCCCCCATCATTGGGGGCGCCCCCATGCAACCAGGGCGCCCCCAACAGTGGGGGCGCCCCCAGACAGTGATAAAAATGGAGTAAAGGTGAAGCAGGCAGAATAGGTGTCAAGCGGGGCGCCCGGAGCGTCCGGGGCGCCCGTAGCGTCCGGGGCGCCCGGAGCGTCCGGGGCGCCCGGAGCGTCCGGAGCTCCCTGGTCAATGTTGTTATCAGCTGCGGCGAGGTAGGCGCAGGGATAAAGTTTGACTAAGTCTTCTGGGGTGCCCCCGACGTCCAGGGCGCCCCCAGGAGTGGTTTAAAAGGGGCTTCGACCCCTCTGCTTCAGATACGACATTCTAGATCCATTCCGATCATTCCGACAGACGACAACGCGCTAAAGACGAGGCTATACGACCCGGAGGCTCCAGGAGGAAGTGCGCGGCACTTCGGAGGTCCAGATCGACCGAGCTTCATACTTGTTCTGTTCGGTTTGCTTTAATTATATTACAATTAGTTTTCTATATCTTTTGTTTGTAATCTTGCACTGTAAGTCGGGTTTCTCCGCCTCCAGAATGTCCGGGAAGGAGACCAATAGTGGACGGGCGTTCCCGTGCATACGCCTTGGATGTACTGACCCTGGGGGGTCGGGAACCATGTAAAAATCCGTAGTGTCACTGTCTTGTTTCTCTTTGTTCTGTTTATTTTTCGCTGCTACTAATATTTTAAGTCTAGAACGATCTGAGTTTTCGACGAGGTTTTCGCGAGAGATTTTGAACGGTCGATATTCACCCCCCCTCTATCGGCGGCACCGGTCCTACAATTGGTATCAGGGCCGAGCTGCTCTTCACCGGACTAACCGCCGACGGAGCAAAGACGCCAGGAGTTGAGGGGGAGCCCAGGGGTGAATTAGGTCCTACAACTGCTTCCTTTGCTGCTTCCGAAGATGCAAAGTATTCCGCTTCCGTGGTAGAATCCGCTACAGTGTCTTTCTTGGAACTCTTCCAACTTATTGCGCCTCCATTCAAAATAAATACGTGTCCAGACTGAGATTTGGAGTCATCCTTATCTGTCTGGAAACTGGCATCTGTATACCCACGTATTACCATATCACCTTCTCCATATATTAGGAACACATCCTTAGTTCTTCTTAAGTACTTGAGGATTGTCTTGACAGCCGCCCAATGATCCATTCCTGGATCAGACTGGTATCTGCTTGTGACACTCAGAGCATACGATACATCGGGCCTAGTACATAACATAGCATACATGATAGATCCTATTGCGGATGCATAAGGAATCTTATTCATGCAAATCCTCTTGTCTTCTGTGCGCGGACACATAGACTTCGAAAGATTGATCCCATGCCTGATGGGAAGGTAACCTTTCTTGGATTCCGACATGCTAAACCTTTCTAGCACTCGGTCTATATATGTAGACTACGAATGACCAGGCAACCGTTTTGATCTATATCTATAGATTCTAATCCCAAGGATATAGGTTGCTTCTCATAGGTCTTTCATGGAGAAAGTTTTGGACAACCAAATTTTAACTGACTGTAAGACTGATATAGCATTTCCTATAAGTAATATGTCATCGACATATAACACTAGGAATACGACTGCACTCCCACTAACCTTCTTGTACACACAAGGTTCGTCAGGATTTTATGAGAAATCAAACTCTTTGATTGTCTCATCAAAATGGATGTTCCAGCTCCTGGATGCTTGCTTTAGTCTATATATGGATCGTCGAAGCTTGCATACTTTGGTTTTATCAACCGATGTGAAACCTTCAGGTTGTATCATGTATACATCCTCAAGTAGGTTTCCATTAAGGAAAGCTGTTTTCACATCCATTTGCCATATCTCATAATCATAATGAGCTGCTATGGCCAGGAGCATCCGAATAGATTTAAGCATAGCTACTGGCGAATAGGTTTCGTCAAAATCAATTCCTTGTTTCTGACGATATCCTTTTGCCACTAATCTAGCCTTAAAGGTAACAACATTACCTTCCATGTTGGTTTTCTTCTTGAAAACCCACTTGCACCCTATGGGCTTAATCCCTTCAGGTGGGTTAACCAAGTCTCATACTTGATTTTCGTACATGGAATCCATTTCTGACTTCATGGCTTCGAGCAATTTATCCCTTTCTGAATTTTTCAGAACATCTTCATAACTGCTAGGTTCATCATCGCTAATGAGTAACACGTCGTTCGATTCACTTATGAGAAATCTATATCTCTCTGGAATATTGTGTGTCCTATTAGACCTACGAAGAAGTGGTATTATTTTTGGTTCAACTGATAGCTCATCATTATGAGTTATTGGTTGTGGGTCTTGACTAGGTGTCTTTGTAATGTCTATTGGAGTTCCTTGAACTTCTTCAAGTTCAATGCTACTCCCACTGTTTTCTTGTAAAACAAATTCCTTTTCTAGAAATACAGCATGCCTTGAAACAAACACCTTTTGTTCCAAGGGATGATAGAATTGGTAACCTTTCGTTTCCTTAGGGTATCCAATAAATAGACATTTATCAGACTTAGCATCCAATTTTTCTGATACAGTCCGCTTTACATAAGCAGGGCATCCCCATATCTTTAGGTGAGATAAATGAGATTTCTTACTATTCCATATCTCATATGGAGTAGTAGAGACTACCTTGGTCATGACTCTGTTTAGCAAGCAAACAGTTGTCTTAAGCGCATAGCCCCAAATGGATTTTGGAAGAGTTGCATGATTTATCATAGATCTAACCATGCCCATCAAGGTTCGGTTACGCCTTTCAGATACACCATTATGCTGCGGTGTATATGGCGGAGTCTATTGAGACAATATCCCATTGTCCCTAAGATAATCTTGAAACTCTTGACTTAAGTATTCACCACCCCGATCGGATCAAAGTATCTTAATACTTTTGCCAAGCTATTTCTCTACTTCACTTCTGAACTCTTTAAATTTCTCAAAAGCTTCAGATTTGTGTTTCATTAAGAACATATACCCGAATCGTGAGTGATCATCGATAAAGGTAATGAAGTAGCTATAGCCTCCTTGTGCAAGAGTTGAAATTGGTCCACATACATCAGTATGTATTAGACCAAACAATTCTCCCACTAGTTTACCCTTTCTGGAAAAGGGTAATTTGGTCATTTTGCCTTTTAAGCATGATTCGCATGTATCAAATGAACCAGGTTCAAATGATTCCAGAATTCCACATCAGTGTAATTTGGTCATGCGTTTCTTGCTTATATGGCCAAGACGACAATGCCACGTGTAGGAGTCTATTTGATTATCTAGTCAAGTACGTTTGTTGCTAACTTCGATATTGAAAATGTCACCGGATAAATCTAACGTGTAGATACCATTGCATAAAGTTTCGATCCCATAAAGAACACCATTTAAAGTTATGTAACAGCAATTGTTACTAAAAGTTAAATGATAACCCTTTTCATTCATGCATGAAATAGATACAATGTTCTTTATTAACGAAGGAACAAAATAACAATTATCCAATTCTAAGATAAGTCTAGTAGGGAGTTTTAGCAAATATGTTCCGATGGCAATAGCTGCAATCTTTGCTCCATTTCCAACTCGCAAATTCGCTTCTCCCGTGACAAGTCTTCTTCTATTCCTTAGCCCATGTATGTCATTACATATATGTGAGCTACACCTAGTATCAAGTATGTAGGTGTACGAGGAAATAGAGTGACATTCAATAACGAAGATGCCTGAAGAGGATGGGGCATCGGATGCCTTCTTCTTCAAGGACTCAAGATAAACTTTGTAGTTTCTTCTCCAGTGGCCCTACTTGCCGCAGTGATGGCAAGTGCCTTTTGGTGCCTTTTCAATCCTTTTGTCCTTAGTTAACTTATTGGTGTCCAAAATGGAACGTAAATTCAGAGAAGACATGATCAGGTGATTATCCTAGAAATACAAATTGAGGTTATGTGATGAGAAGAATGCATCAATATACATTAATTAAATCATATTTATTTTTTGAATTGAATAACCCTTTTTTATCAGTTCGGGAGATCGTAGGAACATCTCCAAATAGGTTGATATCCAACCATAGATAAGAACAACCACGGCTGGGGCCATCAAGTTTTTCTTAGCTATGAAGGTAGGTAATTATACCGATTACATATTACATATATGTAACTATCACATTATGCTATCAACTAATTGAATGTTTCCATAAATCATTGGGTTGTTAACTCATTAACAAGTATGCAATATTATACATAGCACCCAACTGCACCACTCTTTACATCGACCTTGGCTGTGGCACAACAAATCGATGCTCCAAGCTTAAGGCTGACACATTACTCAAGAAATAGTTTTAATATGGTTGCAGCTCATTCAACCATTTAGTCAGGCTTGGATGTGTCCAACAACCAAAACTAAGGATTGACCTCTGACTCCAACTATATTAATCATAAACTAATTCCATGGTTTGAACATGTTGAGGTTCAAGTCGGGCATGGATGTGTCCATCAACCCAAACGAGAAACAAAACTTCGGTTCTAACCATATTAATGGAAGGTGTTAGCCTTAATATTTTGTAAGGGGTTTTGAGTCTCATCCTTTTCTTTTAAGCACATTCATGACATATAATTATGTCATGTTCTAACGATTTTCTTAATAAAGTATGTATGTGACTTAATTTATTAAGTCTCATTAATTGAATTAGGAACCGGATTTTCTAATTCTAATTTCACACTTTATTCGAATAATTGTTTTGGGAAACAATTTCCTAAATTGTCATAATCAATTTTGGAAATAATATGTTTAATACTTTGATTTCTCTAAATCAAATCTTATTAAATTAAGAAACAGATTCCCTTAATTCAACCACATATTATTTTTATGAAAATCTTATTTAAGGAAATATACTCTATAGGAAATAATTTTCCTAATTAATTCTGGAGACAATAATATGTAAGAGCATCACCTCATAAATCAAATAAGGAAATTATCGTTTGAGAATCACCTCAAAAATTTACAAGATTTGATCACATATTTTATTTATGGAAAATTAATATCAATAAATAACTTAATTTGGACGGCTCCCCGAGGCTCAATCCAAAATAAGAATTTATTGATAATATAATTTGGGCGACTCCCCGAGGCTCAATCCAAATTAAACATTTGACAATTTAAATTCAATTTAGGAAATTTAATTGTAACAACTAACCTTAAATTGGACGGATCCCCGAGGCTCAATCCAAAAGAAAGAATTTTGTAAATAATTTAATTTCCAATTATGAATTTAAATGCCAATTAATATTTCCTTAATTTGTCTAGACTTTCTTGAAAGAAAGTGCCCAAAATTGCGAGCTTTCCATAAATGGAAAGTTTCCAAAAATAAAAAAATTTTAGAATAATTGTAAGTTTCTGGTACAAAGAAAACTTACGTATTTTCAAAATTGGAAAATTTCCAAAATAGGAAATTTCCAAAATTGGAAAGTTTCCAAAAATGGAAGGTTTTCACAATTATCATAAAATTTCAGAAACAGGGATATTTTCAAAAATTTCATGAGGATCTCCAAACCTTGAAATTCCTAAATTGGAAATTTACCATAATTGGAAAGTTTCCATAATTGAAAATTTTTTCAAAATTGAGATCATGATAAAGTTTTCCACAAAATAATTATATGATTATGTTGAACACTAATCGACTCTGATACCACTGTTGGGACCCGGTGCATGTTGACATGGATGCGGGTTCATAATTTTAAAATTAATTACGTGCAGCGGAAGGTTTAGCATAAATAATTTCTCAAATTATTTAACCACACATCTAAGCATGCAACCTTATGTTGTGTAGACATGATCATATATTTAAAATTTTACAGAAACGTAAACTAATTTACTTGTTACCTCGCGTAACTCGAAGAAAGGGACGAGATCCAACCGTAAGCGTCCCTCGGAAGCTCCACCTCTATTCGCGTCCACGCCGAGTATCTTCGGGATGAGTTCGCAAAGCCACGAGTTTCGTGTTCTCGAGAACTACTAGATTCTCCGAGAACGCGACAAGAAACCAAGAGAGAAGTAATCATATCGGAAAAACTCACCACCAAGGTTGGCCGGAATCACAATTCCGACGAGGAGGAGGAAGATGACTTGCGCCCAATCCCAAGGTGATGATGGCCGGAGAGGAAGATCGTCTCAACGGAAGAACTTCGTCGCTTAGGTGCTTCTCCTTGTGCTCACGGCAAGAAGAAGGGAGAGGTCGGCCAAGAGAAAGAAGGGAGGAGAGGGAGAGAGCCCAAGCAAGAATTCTTGGATTATTTCGAATGAATTCCAAGCCCTACCTTGGGTCTTTTATATAGTGGCCTCTCAACCGCTAAGTCTCTTTTTTCTTATGGAATAAATTTTCATAAGAAATATATCATATAAATTTTCTATGACTTATTCCATCATGCCAAGTCTTGATTTTATATCATGGTTAAAATCATATTTTAATTCATGATAAAAATCAACCAAGTCTCTTTTTATGGAATATATTTTCATAAGAAATTTATCATATAAATTTCTTTATATAAATTTCTTTATCATGGTAAATCAATCCATGATTGATTTTATAA
>JAGFNQ010002575.1:0-42977 GCA_024364735.1 Boesenbergia rotunda | reverse complement strand
AACTCATAATATTTACTTATAATCTCTAGCAAAATCGAATTGACTGAATCGATTTAATCGAAATTGAATAAATCAAAATATTTTTGAATTTACTGAATCGATCGAACTTGCTAACAAAATACAAATAAAATAAATCAATAAAAAATTGATTAATTCAATTTTCGACCAAATTAACCGAACTTTCAACTATGCCAGTCGAACTTTCCCATGCTAAGGATCTGACGAAGAAGTTCAACACCTGACATAGCCATAGCGCGTTTAACCGACATCAGTTAATGTTGTGAGACAGTGTCATAACTTTCATGTTTATCCACACTGGTCGCTGACTTATATTGCATGAGGATGAGAGGACAAGGGGTAGGAATAAAAATGGGTTGGGTTTAGGTCAGATTCTATATCCTTCATGCTCATACCCATCAAGTATCGGATATCCATCCGAATAGCTAAAATTATAAAATAATTTAGACTTGTGGCTTAAGCATCTCGAGCGATCAAGTAGGAAAGGATGAATTGTTTGAGATGGTTGAATTGTCTAGAAGACTAGACTGTTTTGTATAACCGAGCAAGTTGTCGAGTTATCAAGTTAGCTGAGTTCTAAATGGTCGAGTGCTCCGAGTGTTGAGTGTTGGGTATGGCACTACTATGGCTTGGCGGGGTTCCTTAGCGAATACTTGGTCGTCCTTGAGAGACCTCTCCATGTCTACAGATTAAAATTTAATCCGAATGGAGACCCGTCTCCCAACAACCATCTCGTTATCGTATCGTTCAGTACGAATTATAACTTGGCCAATCACAAAGATCGTGCCTTGTAATACTCCTAACCGAACGATCGCGGAAGAGACAATGAGTGGATCGCCGATTCTTGTGTTTATGGTTGGGGTCCAATTAATTAATTATTCACCAAAATTCACAATCAAAATAATTAACTAATTTACATGAAATGACGAAGTTAGTTAACATGGCATAATAAGAACAATAGGAGCCAAAGGAAGAAATTTATACCTTCCGTTTACCTCACGGCCTACTACCTTATGTCCCTCCCTTCCTGGACGTCATGTGGGCGACGAGCTACCGAGAACTGAGATCACCAAACGAGAGCTAAAGCCTCTCTCTCTCTCTTCTCCTTGCGCCGACCAAAACAAAACACTAGGGTTTTGTTGCCGTCGGCCGAACCAAGAGAAAAGCACCTTCTTCTCCCCAACCGAGGCCTCCTTCTTCCTTCTACAACTGCTGCCGACCTGAGGAAGAGCTAAGGAAGTGACCACCTCCCTCACAAACTCGCCGGAAAGACCTCCCTTGGTGGAGGTTGCCGCCGCCGCACCCTAGCCAAGAAGTGTCGCCGCCGGCCCTTCCCTTCACCACCACAGCTGCGCCCGACCAAGAGGAAGATGAGGAACTCCTCTTCCTTCCTTGTACCACGCAACAAGTGAAGAAGATGGTTGGAGAAGAGAAGAAATCACCTTCTTCTTTTGTCCCTTGCCGCCGGCCAATTTACCCTAGGAGAGAGAGAGGAGAGGAATAATTTGAGGCTTTATTCTCTTTGTTTCTTGGTGGTCTCATGGGGTATATATAGGGCTAAGGTAGGAACCAAGAGGAGGAGTTGGATCTTGGCCCGCTAATGGATCTAAACCCGATCCATTAATTAAGATCCATTCCACTAAAGGATCTTAATTGAACTTCCTCACCAACCCCCATATTTTCATATGGGCTCCACATATTATGAGTCGTCCATCCCCCCGTATTTAAGATATCGAATGCCCGTCGATTAATTTAAATTACTGATAATTTAAATTAATTAACTTCTGAATCCTTAATTAGTATCACTCAACCTTATCATCATGTTGGATCAAATCCACCTGTAGGGTTTAACATGATGAACCTTTTGAGCTCATCAAGAGGGCATCATCATCCCGACTCACCAGGACACAGATTCCGTCAATAATCAATGGTACACCATATAATTAATATTATTTTCCAACTTACCGGGCCTATCGATCTAACAGAATAGATATCACCCATTGGTAAATCAAAGAAATAATAATTAATTATATGTGTCTGTTATTATATCGGGATTTAGGGATCGTACTCCATAATAAAATCTGAGATCCTATCCAATTATCAAGTCAATTCAAATTGGATTATCTCTAGTTTTGGTCCTACTCAATGCACACAAAGTACACTAGTGTAATTCTATTGTCAAGACCAACAACACCTAATTACATTACAATCATCCCGATGATTTGTCCAATTCAATTTCGGCTATGAGCCCCTACTTATACTAAGCAAGGAACTGATAACATGTTCTTCCGTGTGACATCACACACCATGTTATCTACAATGCAAAGTAAAGAACTTTTATGCATGTACTAATATAAACAAGCACCTAGTATTGTTGTGATTCTATTTTCAAAATAAAGATGATCTTATATATAAAAGAGCAAATCTTTTAGTATACACATCTTTCATTGAGTCGTCTAAGTGCTCTAGAAGTCAAGCTAAATACTATCGAGTGGACATTGAGTGCTCTCAACTAGACGCCGAGTGTTGTTGAGTAAACACTGAGTGCTAAGTTGTTGAGTAATTGCCCAATTGTCAAGTGTCGTCCGAGCCCAAGTGGGTTGCTGTATTCGGTTGAGAAGGTGATACAAAGTACTTGGGAAGTAATCTTGAGCTTGAGTGGGTTTCTAAGTGCTCGGAAACATATATAGACGCTGAGGCATGCATTCAACATAATTCTTTAAAATAGATTTATCCCCTTCGGTGTTTTTAGAGGTCATGATGGACGTTTATTTATCAAAGTACTCGTGATCACTAATATTGGTCGGTTGCGGCGAACTAAAAAAATATCGGATTATTGTTATCATGAGAAAGTTAGCTATCGAGTGAAAATGCATGATCGAGGAAGACACAAGGGGAACATGGTAGATGTAGATTTCTTTTCTAGCTGCTTCTCGTAGTGCGAGGAGTAAATCCATGACAACATTCAATGAACATTACCAGGGTCGTCTCAAGCTTATTTGAGGCCCTAGGTGGGGAAAAAAAATTTAAGTCTTTAATATTTTTTAAAAAATTTCCTCAACTTTTTTTCATTCGGATTTGGGACTGGGTTTAATAGTTTTTTAAAAATAAAATATTAATTTAAAAATATATATTTTTTTATAAAATCTAGTTTTTAAAAATAGATTTTCTAATGTATTATATTCTAGTAAAAATTCAATTGATTTTTCATTTAAATTTTCAATTGTATTTTTTGATTTTTGATTTTGAATATTAGTAATAAATCTATCAAGTGTACCTTTTTGAGAATAATAAATTGTTCTATTTTTTTCATATGTTTTGTATATACAGAATCATATTTTTCAACAAACATATTTATACTCAAATAATAATAAAGAAGAAAATATAAGTCTCTGTAATTTTATCAAAATGAATTATTTAAAATTAAAGAAAAAAAATCTGATTTATACCTTGTAATTTTAATTTGATGATATTTTAAATTTCAATTATTACCTCCACAAATATAATATAAATAAATAAATATCAAATTTTATAAAAATTTGATATTTAAAAATATTAGTATTATATTTGCATTTGTATAAATAAAAAAATTCTAATTCACGTTTTTATTTCTTATAGAGGAAAAAGAAAAGAGCGGGGAGAAAATATTACTGGCCATGAAAAAAGGCGTATTATATTTCTTTGAGAATTTCACTAGAGGGATCCAAAGGAGGAGATCAGGAGAAAAATAGAATAGAATAATATCAATACAGAACTACTTTTATCAAGTTACAAAACAAGTTGAAAAAATAAAATAATAAAATAATAAAGTTTCATTTAAAATGGTGCAAGGGAATGCAGTTAAATGCAATTAATTACTAAGAGAATGCAATTACATGTGAAGAAAATGCGAAATATAATTCATAAGGAAGCAAATTAATAAAGAAGTGGTAATCAAAATTAATAATCTAAATATGAATACTGACATTAATCGTAGATTTTATATAATAATGATATTTACTATTTTTGTAAAATTTATGGGCCCCAATAAATTAGGAGCCCTAGGCATAAGCTTTAATGGTCTATGTCTTGAGCCGGCCGCCGGCCCTGAACATTACTCGCTAGTTATGGTGTGGCAGCACACAAGTTAATTTGCTTGGATAAGTTTTTCCTCTACTGATCCGGTATTTGACACACGTAGATCATCTTCGCACATGAATCAATTTAATTCAGTACAATTCCAACCTTGAATTTATACTCTCTATATAACACACGTGAAAAAATATCTCTCCCACATATATATTTTTACAACATCAATACTTATGACATATTATAAACCTACTACAAAATCATAAACTCCACAATATGAAATTAAACTCCCGTGCACTTAGAAACCATTGGCATCTGTCTTTGTATTTCCATTCACATATCCAACCGACACAACTCATTAATTCCTTCGAAAGCACTTCCACCTGTCTTTCAGATCCTTATCTTGCATCAGAATGCTGCATGAGAGGATTCTGTAGGTTTATCGTGAAACAGAGGTTTATCGTGAAACATAGCTTTCGACAGCTCCAGCCACTTAAAAGGTACGGCAACGTGATTGAATTTGTATAGTCACATCTGAAGACGGAAGATGGACCTCAGCTAATCCAGCGTAGTGGATATCCAAGTAGTCCACCAGTGCCAGTACACACACATGGAACAGTTCGCTGCAAGCTTTCACTATCTGCCGGATCATAACATTAGTTTTCTTTCATGTCCAATTCCAACTTTATTGACGACGAAGGATAAGCATGGAGAGTGCGAAAGCAACTTTTACAATTGTAGTAAAGTAAGCAACCCCTTCATAATAAAACAGAATAATTATTTAATAAAATTTTTACCAAGTCAAAATAAATTTATATATATTATTTATTAGATTAAATATTTTCTTGTGTTGTTTTTTTTGTTGCTTTTAATTTTTGATGTCGGATCTTCGGAGATGTTAAATTTATCTTCAATTTGGACATATTGATATTCAATGTCCTAAAAAACTCGACAGAACTTTTATTGGTGATCTTTCAGCTCTAAGAAGATGTCAAATTTGTCTCCAAATTGGACATACTAATATTCAATGCCCTAAAAGACTCAACAGAACCTTTATCGGTGTTTCTACAGCTTTAAAGCAACCAACTACTTTACAAGTCTATCCTAAAGTCCTCTCATCTATGCCTACTCAGGACAAACCTTCTAAATTTTTATCTACTGAATAATATATTGACACTGGAGTAACTCATCATGTCACTTCAAACTATAATATCTTTACAGAAATATTAACATACACTGGCTTGGATACGATACAAGTAAGTGATGACTCAGGTTTGCAAATTTCTAATCTTGAAAACTCATACATTCATTTGTCTAATCGTACTTTTCAATTGTGCAACGTCTTTGATGTTCCATCTATTACTAAAAATTTACTCTTTACACGCCAGTTTTGCCTTGATAATAATATCTTTTTTGAATTTCATCATAATCATTATCTTATAAAACATAGAGGAACAAATACTACTGTGTTTCATGGGAGAATAAAAAATAGCCTTTACTATCTTCAAAATTCTTCAATCAAAATTTTTATTGGTAAACACACAAATAAACCAGTTTGGCATGCTCAACTTGGTCTTCCTTCCCTACGTATTGTTCAGTCGATCATAAATAGGTATGATTTACCTACTTCCTTTAGTTCCTCTCTATCTCATTCATGTCAAGCATGCATGGAATCTAAAAGTTATAAGTTACCTTTCTCCTCATCTAATTGTGTTTCTAATTTTTCACTTAAAATAATTCATTCTGATGTTTGGGGCCCTGCACCTATCTTGTCTAACCAAGATTTTCTATATTATGTTACATTCATTGATTATTTTAGTAAATATACTTGGCTTTATCCTATGAAAAGAAAATTTGATTTATTAGACATATTCTATCATTTTCAAAATCAAATTGAATAATATTTTAATCGTAAAATACTCTCTGTTCATTCTGATTGGGGATGGTAATATCAAACTCTTCATCGTCTTCTTGTCTCTTGTGGAATTGTTCATAGAGTCTCTTGCCCTCACACTTCAGAGTAAAATGACTCTGCTGAGAGAAAATATAGACATATAGTTGAAACTGTTGGGATAATCTATGGTCCGGAGTGACCATGTGTTTTGATGTTTGGGCAAAGAGCTTAAGTTAGGTTCACCCTTGTATCTAATATGTGTATTTGAGTGTGCAAGTTTGCAGGATACACATAGACATAATTGGACGACTTCGGGGTCGGTGAAGGATGGTATGGGAGACAAGCCGAGGGTTTGCATGCATCCGAGGGGCCGTGGACAAAGCAGGGATGATGAGCCAAGAGAAGCGGACTTCGAGGCATACGTGAAGGATGGTATGGGAGACAAGCCGTGGGCTTGCATGCATCTGAGGGACGAGAGCTAAATGAAGAGGGATTGGGGGCGACAAATCGAGGTTGCTGGAGAAGGGGCGATGAGTTGAGAGAAGCGGACTTCGAAGCATACGTGAAGGGTGGCATGGGAGACAAGCCGCGGGCTTGCATTCATCCAAGGGACGAGAACCAAAGTCGAAGAGGGCTTGAAGGCAACAGGTCGAGGCTGCTGAATGAAGAGTCAACTGAGTCGTGAGGGGTCGAGTGCTGAGGGAATTGCACTCAGGAAGGAAGTCCTAGGGTTCGGGTGCTGAGTGAAATGTACTCGGGGATGAGAAACCTTAGGTGTAGGGGTGGACCAGTCGACTGATGCTTGATCAGTTGACCGATAAGGTCCATAGAAAGATCAATCGACTGGTCAGGGACCAGTTGACTGATGGAAACTTAAATTCAAACGTTACGCTATAACGTTCGAATTTGAGTGGGACCAGTCGACTGGCCTTGGACCAGTCGACTGGTAACGGTCATTTCAGCATAGAGCACTATTTAAAGGGTCTCGGTTTTGGCTGAATGTTCTTGACGAAATTGGCTTTGGTTAAAGGCCAATTAGTAGTCTAAGAGCTTAGAAAGGTGTTGCGGTTTGTGGTGAGGTTTCTCGACCTACAAGGAGCTACACGAGCTAGCCGAAGGTCTTCAGGGGAGTCATCCACCGACGGATCGGGATCGTCCACCTTACGGACAATCGTGGAGTAGGAGCTTCATCTCCGAACCACATAAATTGGTTTGTCTTCTTAGTTGTTAGTTTTAGTTTAATTGTATTTCTACTTGCGCACAAACAACGTGTAGGAAGAGAATCAAAAGGTTACTATTCACCCCCCTCTAGCAAACGACAAGATACCAACAAGTGGTATCAGAGCCGGGGTCGCTCGTCTACGGACTAACCGTCGGGAGAGCAAAAAGCTAGAGGAAGATGGACTCGGAAGGTCCGCTAGGATGGGATATTCGGATTCCACCTCCATACGACCGAGATGACTTCGATTATTGGAGGAAGTGAATGGAGACGTGGTTCCAAATGGATTGGGACCATTGGACCTCATTGGAAGTTCCATTTGAACCTCCAACGGGCAAGAAGGGAAAACGCCTTCGGCCTCGATATTGGACCAAGGATCAAACGGAGGAAGTGGAGACGGATAAGGAGGTAACTAGAATTGTATTAAATTTTTTACCTCCATATATTGTGTCAAATGTAGGAGAATACAAGAATTCATATGAGCTATGGAGAAAGGTGATAGCTTTGCATGAAAATTTGACACAAAGATAAGGAGAAGAAGAGCCCAAGGAAGAGGGGTCATTAGTCCAAGAAAAGGAGACGGACCAATCGGGAGTTGAGTTAAGTTCAACATCCGAAGAGGAGGAGAAGGTAGAATCGTCCACATCCTCAAGTGAGGAAGAAATAGAAGAAATCTCCACTTCAAGGATTGAGGGGGAGGAGAGACCATTCTCAATGTCAGAGCAAGAAGAAGCTTTCACCTCCATCAAAGCAAAATCAAAAGATCACATAATTTACTTTGGGTGCAATCAAAAGGGACATTACAAGGATAAGTGTCCATTGGGTAAAAAAGGAGGTAAACCCTAAACTCAATTCAAATAGTTTGAAAACTAACATGAGTTGTTGGGATGGAACAAAGAAGGATAAGAAGCACATAATTTGCTTCACGTGTAGTGAGCATGGACACTACCACACCAAATGCCCAAAGAAAGGAGAAATCAAGAAATTGGCGCACTTAAAGAAATTGGAAAAGAAGTGGAGCTCAAGTCAAGGGGGAGCTTCAAAGATAAAAGGGAAGGTAATCCCTTATTTAAAATTAAATCTAATTTTTGATTCTTATATGCTTGTTAAGAATAATTATGGATTTTAGTATGAAGATAGGAATAGGGTTAACAAGGTAGATAAGTCTAGGAAATCATTACATATAACTAGACCAAGAAAGACCCAAACTACCATGCCTAAAAGGAAGGAAGGTGGTTAATGATCAAGACACAAATCCCAATAAGGGGAGACATATGCCTAGGAATGTGGGTAGGTCTAGGAGTGTCCAAGGTGGACATGTTGACTCTAGGGTTAGAGCTTTAGAGTTGGAAAATCAAGTCTTGAGGGCAAGACTTGAAGAAATGGAGAAAACCCTAGATAGATTCACTATTGGATCTAAGAGTTTAGGTATGGGATTGGGTAGTCAAAACCCCAACAATGATAGATCGGGTCTAGGATACCGACCTAAGTTCTCTGATGCTAATGCTAAGAAATATGCTAGGGTAGCATACTACTATGGCAAGGATGGGAAGTCCAAAAATGGCAAGGGGATGCCATGTAAAAGAAAAAAGTCTTAACTAAGGACAAGGAGTCCAAAGTTAAGATGGTTAGGGTTATAGTCCAAGAGTCATCGGAGGTGCATCGGTGTGGTCTAGCGTTTGTTGAGTCACCTAGGAAGGTGGCTAAGGCTAAGATCTCAAGGGGGAGCTTTAGGAGCCAAGTTGGGACCCATGGTCTATCGATCTCTGAAGGATTTCTCTCAGAAGTCTAGATGGGTCATGAAGTGTGTCAAAGGAGTTGGAGACGGATTTGAAGTCTCAATCCTAGGGATTTGACATAATAGGTTTGAGTTTCATGCATGAAAATATGACATTGGGGGTCATATAATATGGAAGTTGGTTTTTGATTTGTAGATGTCATATAAACCAATGCTATGGATGCATTGTGGTATGGTATGAGAAGAGACATCAAGAGGAGGTCAAAACTAGGACTTTAGGTCAAAGTTCAATTGAACCATTTGTTGTGGCAATCGACCCAAGTATGATCGGGAGGATCATGAGTTTTGATGTGTGTGTCAATATGATTAAGTTAGGGTTTCATGTTGATCTAATATGTGTATGTGAGTGTGCAGGTTTGCAGGATACACATAGACTTGGTTGGACGTCTTTGGGTACAGTGAAGGGTGGCATGGAGGCAAGCCAAGGGCTTGTGTGCGCATCTGAGGGACGAGAGCCAAAGTCGAAGAGGGCTTGAAGGCAACAGATCAACGCTGCTGGATGAAGAGTCAACCAGGTCGTGAGGTCCCGAGTGCTGAGGGAATTGTACTCGGGGTGAGCTAAGTCGTGAGGGTTCGAGTGCTGAGAGAAATGTACTTGGGAAGGGTAACCCTAGACATAAGGAGTGGACCAGTCGACTGGTGAGGGACCAGTCGACTGATAGGGTTCATAGTAAGATCAGTCGACTGGTCCAGGACCAATCGACTGATGGTGGCCAGAATTCGAAAGGTCAGGCGGTGATATTTGAATTCAGACTGGACCAGTCGACTGGTGCTGGACCAGTCGACTGGTAATGGTCATATTAGCCTCGAGCTCTATTTAAGGGAGCTCGTTTATGACTGTTTCTTCTTGGCGAAACTTGCTTAGTTAGAGCTTGTTAGTAGCCTAGTATTGCTCAGTGATTGTCCAAGTTTGTGGCGAAGTTTCTCCACCCACAAGGAGCGACAAGAGCTAGCCGGAGGTGCTCTGGAGAATCATCCACCGAAGGATCGGGATTGTCCGCCTTACGGATAGCCGTGGAGTAGGAGTTTCATCTCCGAACCACGTAAATAGGTGTGTCTTTCTTGTGCGTTAGGTTTTAGTTTTTGTTATTCCTCTTGCGCACTAACCATTGTAGGAAGACAAGATCGAAAAGTTGCTATTAATCCTCTTGAGCAAATGGTAAGATCCTAACAAGTGGTATCAGAGCGAAGGTTCGCTCATCTATGGACTAACCGCCGAGAGTGCAACAAGCTAGAGGAGATGACGATTGAAGAAAAGTTGGGTGATGACATCAATGTTCCACCTCCCTATGATCGCGAGGATTTCGACTATTGCAGGATGCGGACAAAGACGTGATTCGGCATAGATTGGAACTACATGATTGCGCTTGAAGAACCATTTGAAGTTTCAAGAGATAAGTACAAGAAGAAGTTTCAGCCAAGATATTGGAATAAGGAGCAACAAGCACAAACAAAGGCAAACGAAACGGTAATCTCAATTTTACTTAGTATTTTGCCTAATGAAATAATTTGATGTGTAGGGGAATACAAAAGTGCACATGAGTTATGGAACAAGATGGTAGTGTTCCATGAGAACCCTACACAAACTCAATTAGTGGAAGAGATCGAGGAAGTGAGTTCAATGGTCCAAGAAAAGAAGAAAGACCAATTGGATGAAGAAAGAAGTTTAACATCCGAAGAAGAGGAGAAGGAGGAAAAAGAAAAAAATTCATCCATATCATCAAGTGAAGTGGCACAAGAAAGCGAGAGGTCATCCACTTTATCAAGGGAAGAAGAAGAGGTCTCCACTTCAAGGATTGAGGGGGAGGAGAGATCATCTTTAATACCGGAGCAAGAAGAAGCATCCACCTCTACTGAAGCAAGGGATAAAAATCACATCATTTGCTTTGGATCCAACAAGAAGGGGCACTACAAGAACAAGTGCCCATTAGGTAAAAAGGAGGTAAACTCTAAACCCGAGCCAATTCATTTAAAATCTAACATGGGTTGTAGGGAAAAGAAGGAGAAAAAGAACATTAGATGCTTTACATGTGGAGAGCTAGGGCACTATCACACCAAATGTCCAAGAAAAGGAGAGCTCAAGAAATTAGAGCATTTGAGAAGATGGGAGAAGGAAGAAAAGAAGAGAAGCTCACATCAAGGGGGAGCTACAAGGGTAAGGGAGGTAATCCCTAACTGTAAGAATGTTTCAAATTTCTCTATGCGTGATAGAAATAACAAAAATTACCTGCCTATGCGTAATTTTGGTTTCAAGTATCATGATAAAAATAGAGTTACTATTGCGTGCCAAAATTCTCAGGAATCCATATATCATGATCAGTCTAGAACTTTTAGACCTAAGGACCAAGACATTAACCCTAAGAAAGAGAGACACATTCCTAGACAAATGGGTATATCTAGGAATGCCCAAAATGGACATGATGATGCTAAGGTTAGGAGCCTAGAAAGAGAAAATGAAGATTTGAGGGTAAAGCTTGATAAATTAGAGAAAAACCTAGATAGACTCATTATAGGATCCAAGGTGTTAGGCATTATGTCGAATGGTCAAAGCCTTAACAATGATAGATTGGGTCTAGGATATCAGTCTAGGAGATCAAATGGTGGTGGAAAATCATATGCATGGATGTCATATGATTACAGCAAAGAGAAGACCAAAAATATCAAGGAAAAGATATATAAAGCTAAGAAAGTTAAAGCTGTGGGTTAAGAAGCACCGGAGGTACACCGGTGTGGTCTTGCCTTTATAGATGAGTTACCTAGGGAGGTGACTAGGGTTAAAAGCTCAAGGGAGAGCTCTAGGAGTCAAGATAGGATCCATGACCAATGGATCTCGAGAGGATTTCTCCAAGAGGACTAGATGGATTATGGAATGTGTCAAAGGAGTTGGAAGACTAGTGTGAGTCTTAATCTTAGGGAGTTGGCACATCAAAAGGGAGTTTTATGGATGAAAAGATGGAAATAAGACTATATTGCATGGAAATTAGTTTTCAATGTGTAAATGTCATATAAATAAATGCTAGGGATGCTTTGAGGTTGAGGGTGAGAAGACACATCAAGAAGAGATCGATACTAGGACTTTAGGTCAAGGTTGAATTGAACAAATTAGGTAGTCTTGAACATCGTGTCAATCTTGGAAATAGTGATAGATTTATTTAAAAATATATTTTTCCCAAGTAGACATAAGTGTCACAAATCTCCCCACAAAATTTTAGATTTTTTGGAGATTTGGGGAATTAGTTATGTGTTTCTGAAATTAGGAAAGAAAGACTGAAAATAGGGTACCCGTCGACGGATTCAAAATCGGTCGATTGGTCTAGTTCAATTATGAAACTAGAATTTCTAGGGTATCAATCGACTGATCCCCGATTAGTCAACTGATCTTTCTGTAAGGTTTATCAGTCGACTGACCCTGGGGCAGTCGACTGATGCTGCGAATAATTTAATAGAAGAGCCACGCGGGGGTGGCCGAACCTAGGGTTTCAGCGCCACCCCCTGTGAGTTTTCATCTCCCTCAACCTCCCCTTTCTGTTCCAAGCTTTCCCAAGGACCTAAATTCACATTCCTAGTCTTCCTCCAACTCCGATCTAAATCAAGGGTATGAAGGGCATCTTCCTTGAGTCAATCACGATCATTTTCCACCATGCAACGAGCAGGGAAAAGGTAACGAGTTGCTTGCCTCACTTCTCTCAATTCATTCATGATTTATAGCTAACTCTCTCCTTTTGCATGTTTTCTTTGTTTTTAATCTCCATTTGGGTCATTTTTGATACATGCATGGGTAAATTATATTTTAGAGTTGCACAAAAGAGAAGAATGGGTGAGGGGTCATCCCAACAGCATCCTACAGATCCTGAGGCACCTCGATTCCGTTCCGAGGAATGCCGACAGAGATTTGCAAATGTCGACATTGTATTAATGAATTGTAGGTACCTTAATCGTGTTGGTGTAGGCAGCACCTAAGTCGAACCTGAGTTTTGATATTGGCAAAGGGTTCGACTTAGGGTTTAGGGCGCCCTCAAGCTCCCGGGCGCTCGGAAGCTCACTGGGCCAGGCGCCCTCAAGCTCCCTGTAACGACCCGGAAAATTCTCTCAAATATTTTCTTTAAAATATTGATTATGTATAGATAATTTTCCGAGGGACCTAAAGATATTAGTACGAACCTTGGCCTAGAAATCCATCATTTTTCTCATTTAAATTGAGAAACTAAGTACTAATGGGCCTTATATGGGCTTTTTAGTACCATGGTTATTGGTAAATTTTGGACAAAATTTAATATAAATATAAATGGATTTTAATTGGGAATATTAGCATGATTATGGGTGAATTTTAGGGGGATTTCAGAAATAATGGAAAATAAAATGAAAATAAGATAAAAATAAAGTGCATGCACCAAGGATTGAACCTTGGACCTATGGTATCACCATGCATGTACTAACCAATTCACATAGCAAGGGAGTGCTAGTAGAGGATGAAGTGGATTTTGGTTAAGGCTTAGGGGAAAATGAAGAGTCATGAAGGGAAGAGACACCATGACTCTTCACTTGCCTCCTTAATGTGGTATAAAGAGGTGGCATGGGGGTTACTTTTCTTCTTCCACCAAGTCCACCCTTCTCCCTCCTCCTTCCTCATCCTAGCCGAAACCCCAAGGGGGATTTTCCCTTAGGAAAAGTTCACAAGAAGGTCTCTTCCAAGATCCAAGGTTTCTGTTCAAGGTTACAAAGGCTAGAGGTGGTCAAAAGACAACAAGGTCTTCACTCTTCTCTCAAATCTAAGGTCTATAACCAAGATAGTCTAAGGTAAAACTCCCTCACCTGTGGTATAATAGTTCTCTTTGATGTTTATCATAATATGAAGTTTGGTTTGGGTTGATGTTGAGAAAACCATGATTTGGACCCCTAAGACATTCGACCACCATGGTTTTTGGGTCCAAGACGATGTTAAAAATCTTACACATGCTTTCTAATGTATTCCCATGATGAATATAGATTATAATATGATTTGGAGAATTTTTGGAGTACCCTAGTATCCTTTAGGGTTCGGCCAACACCATGAATCCATGGTTAGGGTTGGATCTAAACCTCCAAGTATATATTTTGTGTATCTTCATGATACAAGAGAGGTTGAGGGTGATCTATGTGAATTTTCACAAGGCCTTGTGACCCTAAAAGATTCGGCCAAGAAGTCCTAGGGCAAGGAGTTAGGGCTTACCTCAAGTAAGGGTTCCAATGGCTCTTATGGTATGGTATGGAAGGTGTTAGATGATTAATTGAAAATTTTATGAATTTATTCATGCACCCATGGCCCTTGTATGTTTTGGCCAACCCCATAAAGAGGGGCTAGGAGTTAGGGTTAACCCTAAACATGAGCCCTAATAGCTTCCTATGGCTTTATAAGTAATGTATGGTCTTTTCCTTATCTCATGCTACCTTATATGTCAATTGAATGATAGAACCCCTCCTTACAAGTTTTTGCCAAGCAATATGATTAGGGTCTAGGAGGAGTTAGGGTTTCAAGAATGATGGTTTATGGCTTATTATGATATATAGGTTCAAGCATGTGGTAGAAATGATGTTACCTTTAACCCTAACCTTAGGTGTTATAGTTCATGTTTGATATGTTTATATTAGATGTCATGCTTATCTTATGTATCATGATCATGCAAGTTAGATGAATTAGGAGAATGGTCTATGTGAATATGTCATGTTTTATGAATATAATGCAATGCTTACCTTATGTATCATGATCATGCAAGCTCTATGAATTAGGATGATGGTCTAGGTAAACATGTCATGTTCTATGAATACAATGCAATGCTTACCTTATGTACCATGATTATGCAAGCACTATGAACAAGAATGATGTTTATGTAAGCATGTCATGTTTATGAATGAAGATAATGCTTATGCCTTAGGGCATCATGATGCTATGCATTAAGTATGAACGATGAAAGGTCAAGTATGATTTATGTCATGCTTCATGTAACAAGGTTATGCTATGTGTAAATATGCTATGAATGTTCCATGAATAATGAAGCATGTGAAGTTATTTTACTTTATGAATGGGCTTGTACCGGACCGAAGTATGAGTCCAAGGGATGGGTACCTTAAGAACGCCCCGGTTTTGAACTACCGACTATGCTGTCCACGGTTCTGGCACTACTGAAGCTATGCAACAGGGATGAGCACCTTAAGAACGCCCCGGTTCTGGGACTACCGACTATGCTGTCCTTACCCTAGTAGGTCGGGGCTCGCTACCTCGTATTTACTTAGGGATGCGCGCTTATGATGTATGTATGTGGTACAAGTCGGGGACCCCAATGATGTTATGATTATGTTTAAGTATTTAAAAGTATGATTTTAAAAGTTAAGCATCCTTATGTATATGCATTTGACTCATGCATTCATTCATGTTATGCATTAGGCCAGGATGGTAATGTTTTATGCTTTTGGTACATGTTAAAGAATTCTGCATGATAGGAAACGTCTTATGTTTATGTTTATGTTAATAAGATGCTCATATGCTATGTTAGAAATCATGCCATGTTAAGTAGATTTATGTTTAAGTTTATGTCATGTATTATGCCATGTTAAGTAGATTTATGTTTAAGTTTATGTCATGTATTATGCCATGTTAAGTAGATTCATGTTTAAGTTTATGTCATGTATTATGCCATGTTAAGTAGATTTATGTTTAAGTTTATGTCATGTTAAGTAGATTTATGTTTAAGTTTATGTCATGTATTATGCCATGTTAAGTAGATTTATGTTTAAGTTTATGTCATGTATTATGCTATGTTAAGTAGATTTATGTTCAAGTTTATGTCACGTATCATGTCAGGTTAGATAGATTTATGTTTATGTTTATGCCATGTATCATGCCATGATAAACATATTTATATTTATGTTTATGCCATGTCTCATACTATGTTAGGTGTACTTTATGTTCATGTATTATGCAAGAACTATGTCATGCTAAGTGATGTTAGATGCTTATGTCCTATGCAAAGCACCAAGTTATGTTCACGTTTCGTGTGCTTATGATTACTTTGATGAATGATTTTAGTGAGTAGGAAAGAGTCCTACTAAGCCTATGTACTTATAGTCTTATTTCCTTATACCGCAGATCAAGCAAGGGGACAATAAGGGAAGCAGCAGGAGGGACAAGAGTATGTGTGTGGTAGTGACTTGGCCAAGGAAAGATATATTTACAAGTCTTATGCTAAGCTTATGGTAGTGTTGTCAAGAAACAATTTACACTCATTACTTATGTGCACACACTTGCTACTTATGTGATCTTATGGCATGACGTTAAGTATGATGTTTCCATGTTAAGTATAATGTCAAGTATGTGCTAATATGCCAAGTTTCCATGTTACTAGGTTAGAAAGGCTAGATAGGTGCATGTATGTGTAAGTTTAAATTATTCCGCTGCCTTATGATGTTCGCATGCCCCTATGTATGTTAACGTAACGCCGCTTTAGGCAAAAAAAAAAGCGGGCGTTACACTCCCGGGCGCCCTGATGGTTCCGGGCGCCCCGAGTCCAAGCAAAGCAAGTGATCGAAGCGAATTCAAGCGAGAAGCCAGCAGACCAAGTCAGCCGGGGCACCCCCAGTGTCCCGGGCGCCCCCGTCAGCTCCGAGCCTGATTCTGGAGGGATAAGCGCTGACCGAGCTTCGGATGAGAGTTCTCGGATCCGAAGGCACGTGTCAAGCGCCCCCAGGAGTACTATAAAAGGTGCTCGACCCCTAAGGCATCAGTACACACTTTTCCAACGCTCCAACGCTCTTCGCTCAAGCACTCAGCTCCAGAAACTTCTGATCTCGAGGTTCTAGCGCCGATGATGACCCTCCGCACCGAAGTACAATCCACACCGGACGTCGATAACGAAGAGTTAAATTGTTATTTTTACTGTACTACTACTGTACAAATCTCTGTAAACTTTGCGCATTATAGAATTGCCCGCAGTAAACGGTCAAGGACCGTGGGCCTTAGAGTAGGAGCCGACCGCGACTCCTATCTTCCTCCAACTCCGATCTAAGTCTAGGGTAAGAAGGGCATCTTCCTTGAGTCAATCACGATCATTTTCCACCATACAACGAGCAGGGAAAAGGTAACGAGTTGCTTGCCTCACTTCGCTCAATTCATTCATGATTTATAGCTAACTCTCTCCTTTTGCATGTTTTCTTTGTTTTTAATCTCCATTTGGGTCATTTTTGATACGTGCATGGGTATATTACATTTTAGAGTTGCACAAAAGAGAAGAATGGGTGAGGGGTCGTCCCAACAGCATCCTATAGATCCTGAGGCACCTCGATTCCATTCCGAGGAATACCGACAGAGATTTGCAAATGTCGACTTTCTATTAATGAATTGTAGGTACCTTAATCATGTTGGTGCAGGCAGCACCTAAGTCGAACCTGAGTTTTGATATTGGCAAAGGGTTCAGGCAGCACCTAAGTCGAACTTGAGTTTTGATATTGGCAAAGGGTTCAAAAGTTAAGATGTTATGTTGGTCTAATGTGCTCACTGAGTGTGCAGAAAGAAGTCCTGGTGAAGGGCTGCTGGGCACCTAGCGAAGGACTGCTAGGCATCGAAACCTGAAGACCTGGTGAAGGACTGCTAGGCACCTGGCGAAGGGCTGCTAGGAGTCTAAGACCTGGCGAAGGACTGCTAGGCACCTGGCGAAGGACTGCTAGGCACCTGGCGAAGGACTGCTAGGAACCGAAGACCTGACGAAGGGCTGCTAGGCACCTGGCGAAGGACTGCTAGGAACCGAAGACCTGACGATGGGCTGCTAGGCACCTGGCGAAGGACTGCTGGGCAAAAGTCCAACTGGAGGAGCCGGTTGGCAAAAGGTAAACTCTCCTGAGAGGAGTAGGTGAGGGCACGTTCCCCGTCGAGGGAACAGTAGGCGTCGATTCGACCTAGGGTTCCATTTGGGAGACCCGAAGTCAGAACCAAGACAGCTAAGGCTGTATATA
This sequence comes from Boesenbergia rotunda, assembly GCA_024364735.1. Lineage (NCBI taxonomy): Eukaryota > Viridiplantae > Streptophyta > Magnoliopsida > Zingiberales > Zingiberaceae > Boesenbergia > Boesenbergia rotunda. The sequence continues at coordinate 24,998 of JAGFNQ010002575.1, read as the reverse complement.
CATAACATTTCTTGCCTTGTTTGTTGTGGAACTAACCTTAGATGTAGGGACCAAAGGAACGTGTTTCTGCAGCTCAGAACGCCCCAAAGGAGAGGGGCAGCAGTTGGGCTAGGCGCCCGGGATGTCCTAGGCGCCCAAGGTCAAAGCTAAACAACCAATTGAGCGAGAATCGCTTCGGAAGCTCACTGGGCCATGCGCCCTCAAGCTCCCAGGTGCCCTGATGGTCCCGGGCGCCCCGGGTCCAAGCAAAGCAAGTGATCGAAGCGAATTCAAGCGAGAAGCCAGCAGACCAAGTCAACCGGGGCGCCCCCAGTGTCCCGGGCGCCCCCGTCAGCTCCGAGCCCGATCCTGGAGGGATAAGGGATGACCGAGCTTCGGATAGGGGTTTGTGAATCCAGAGGCACGTGGAGGGCGCCCCCAATGTCCAGGGCGCCCCCAGGTGCACTATAAAAGGGGCTAAACCCCCAAGGCTTCAGCATCAAGATTTCCAACGCCTCTACGCTCTTCGACTCAAGCGCTCTGCTCCGAAAACCTTCCATCTTGAGATTCAAGCGTCGATGATGACCCTCTGCTCCGAAGTACGATCCACACCGGGCGTCGGTAATGAAGAGTCTATTTTTATTTACTGCACTACAACTGTAACATTTTCTGTAAACATTTGTGCACATATAGAATTGCCCGCAATAAACGGTCAAGGACCGTGGGCCTTGGAGTAGGAGTCGATCGCGACTCCAAACCAAGTAAAAGTACTTGAGTTCTTGTGCTGTGTTTATTTAAATTTCCGCTACGCATTCTCTTATTTTTATCCGAAACGTTTTCACGATATTCACCCCCCCCCTCTATCATGTTTTCTCGATCCAACAAGTTGTATCAGAGCGTGGAAGCTCAAATTTGGTGCAACCACAATTTGAGAGTTTTTCAGATTTTTCTTCGATTTTTTTTTATTTCCTATTTTTTTTCTTTTTCGAACTTTTATCGATAATCGAGGTTGGTGCAACACCACTCGATAATTTTTTTTTTAATATCTTATGCCCGCACTGCTAATCCAAGACCATGTCTTGGGATAATTTTTTTGTTATTATTTCAGTAATTACTAAATGGCCATGCAAGAAGGATTTAGTACAGCCAGACCACCACTTTTCAGTGAGGAGGATTTCTCCTACTGGAAGAGTCGGATGGAAGTCCACCTGAAAACTCAGGTGGTCATGTGGATAATAATCCAATCTGGACTGGAAATCCCGAAGAACGCTGAAGGAGTGTCTCAATCATACACCGAATGGGATACCGCACTGAAAAGAAAGATTGAGGTCGATGCTAAAGCAACTCAAACACTCCAATGTGGCCTAACCAAAGAAGAGCTAAACCGGGTGGGACCATTCAACAATGCAAAGGAACTCTAGGGTATGCTAATTGAACTGCACGAAGGAACCTCTGATACCCGAATCAGCAAGAGGGACCTGCTACTAAACAAACTGTACACAATCAAGATGAACGACAGCGAATCAGCAGCTCAGCTCAACGCTAGAATTCAGGAGCTGATGAACGGTCTACACACAATCGGTCACAAGGTAGAAAACCATGACCTGATCAGGTATACCCTTAATGCTTTCCCAAGAAATACTTTGTGGGCATCTATGGTAGATGCGTACAAAGTTTCAAGGGATTTGTCTAAAATTAAGTTAGATGAGTTATTTTCCGAGCTTGAATTACATGAGCAGACTAACTGCACCCTGGCCGAGAAAGGCATTGCTTTTATTGCAGGTAAAACTGGAAAGATAACCAAGAAGAAGCCTCAACCTGCACCCGAGTCTGACTCAGACTCAGACTCAGAAGACAGCGAAGGAGATCGACCCAAGCTGGTCCGGTTTGCCCGAAACTACTACAAGGAATTGAAGAATCAGTCCAATAGAAGAAAAGCCAGCCGAAAGAAGGAAGAACCAGCTGATCCTTTAAATGAAAAGACCAAACCAAATGTGACCTGCTACGAGTGCAAAAAGAAGGGTCACTACAAGACGGAATGCCCCAATCTGAAGGAAGCCAAGAAAACAAGAAGGAAGAAGGCCCTTCAAGCAATGTGGGACGAATCTTCCTCTGAAGAAGAAGAAGAGGCCCCACAGTCGAACTTGCTCACTCTGACTGCTTCGGAAGAAATCGAGACCGAGTCAGAATCGAAACCGAACGACGACAAACTCACATTTTTAGAGGACGGCGAAATCACTGTAAGTGGATTTTCTAGAATTCAATTAACTGAATTAATTAGTTACCTTTCTCGCGACTTGGCGAAAGCCAAAATTTGAGTCGAATCCCTACGACAGGAAGTAAAACTCCTGAAAAAGGGAGTTGACTCTAGATCCTCAACTGAGAAGGTTCAAGATGGAACCTCTACTCAAGTTGAAAAACTTGAGAAAGAGAACTCCTCCTTGAAAACTCAAGTCAAGGACCTTAGAGCAGCATTAAAACGATTCACTTCTGGTTCCTAGGGTCTTGACATGATCCTTGGAAAAGAGAAGTCGATTCTAAATCGATCCGAGTTAGGCTATCGAACCAAGACAAGCCAAAGATCATACTATGCTGTACTGAATCAGTCTAGACCTAAAATTCTGGCATGGGTACCTAATCTTTACCTGAACAACCAAACTGGATCAAATCAGTATTGGATCCCAAGGACAAGATTCATATCTTGCCAAACCATTATCGTGGCTTTAGTCCAGGGGGAGTCAAATTAAAAACAATTTTCATAGTTAAATGAATTTCTTTTCTTGTTTTAATTTGCATGATTGCTTGTCTAACTCACCAAATGGCAATGCTCTAATAACTCACCAAGGACAATGCTCTAATAACTCACCAAATATACTTACCATGCATCGCTGAAACGTTCCTGGAGAGTTGCAGAGTCCAAATGGCATGCGTCTGTAAGCAAAAGTGTCGAAGGGACAAGTGAAGGTAGTCTTCTCCTAGTCCTCCGGGTCGATACAAATCTGGAAGTAGCCTGAGTACCCATCCAAGAAGCAATAATGGGACTTCCCTGCCAACCTCTCATGCATCTGATCAATAAATGGCAATGGAAAGTGATCCTTCCTAGTGACTTGGTTTAACTTCCTATAATCAATGCATACTCTCCATGAATTTTTAACTCTGGTGGGCACTAACTTATTACTTGCATTTTCTACCACTGTAACTCCAGATTTCTTGGGCGCCACATGAATGAGACTAACCCACTGACTATCAAAAATAGGGTAAATGATTCCTGCCTGTAAAAGTCGAGTCACCTCTTTCTTAATAACATCCAAAATGAGGATTAAATCTCCTTTGTGGCTGCCTCACTGGTTTAACATTTTCTTCCAAGAATATCTTATGCATGCAAATTGCTGGGCTAATACCTGATATATATGATAAAGTCCACCCAATAGCTTTCTTGTGCTGCCTCAGGACTTGCAATAATTTCTCTTCTTGCTCTGACTCCAAATGCTGAGCAATAATGATAGGAAAATTCTGCTCCTCTCCTAGAAAAACATATTTTAGATGATCTGGTAGTGACTTAAGCTCAATCTGGGTCTACTCAGTAGGTATGGGTGATCCTTGGGGCTCAGTGCAATCCCCTACACTCACACACCTCTCCTCTGAAATATCAATAGAAATAGGTGATCCTTGGGGCTCTGTGCAATCCCTTACACCTAGAAAATCCTTTCCAGCTGGAAGTAGGTCTGAAATACCCTCTGAATCATCCTCAGCCTCAATAGCAACTACAACTTCAGCCTCCTCTGAAATAACAATTCCTTTGGAAACATCAAATGAATCTCCCTTAGCCAATATATCTGCATCATCCAACTCCTCTAAAATACCAATACTTATAATGGAGTGATCCTCTCTAGGGTGCTTCATGACATCAAAAATACTGAATTGGACTACCGTGTCTCCAATTTCCATGGAAAGTGTGCCAGCATAAACATCTATCTTTGTCCTCGCTGTTGAAAATCAAAATTTTAAAAGGGCCTAGTTGTAATTATCCGAACTTGACGGGTCATTTTGTAAAAATTTCAAACATTATTTAAAAAAACCCCCTAAATTTCAATCAGCCCATGCCCTAAAACACCCGAACCCTTCCCCTCTCCTCTACGCAAACTTCCCCTGCGCGAAACCGCAGCGGTTCCCGAGCAATCCGACACCACAGTCGTTCCTGAGCAAGCCGACGCCAACCTCTCTTCTCTGCGTAGTCTACCCTCTCTACGCCGACTTCTTCCCCCTCGCTGCGATTCCTCCTTGCCGCAAGCAAGTCAACGATCAACTCTTCTCCTCCTTGTTTTTCTTCTTCTTCGTCTGGAGGAGCCGAGTGTCTGGTCATCCCAAACGGTCAGTCGTCTCTTTTCACCCCAGATGGTGCCGGCAGTCACCTTCCTTCACGTGGAAACTGGCTGATCATCTCTTTTCATCCCAGACGGTGCCGAAATTCATCACAGTAGGTAAGTTTGGGTTAGGGTTTTGTATAGGTTTTTCTGTTAGTGATTGGGTCTTGTTGTGCCGTGAGCTCTAGGGAGGCAATGTTGTGCTAGTTGGTGTTGGATTTTCTTGTTGGAAAATTTGGAAGTTGAGGCTATGTTTGGATGGGTTGTTTGATGAGAATTCTTTCAATTTAGTTTCTATTCTTGTCTTTTTGGATTTGCTTTTCTAGCAATGATGCATTGCCGTGAGCAATATATGGGAGTTGGAAAGTAATTGGTGTTTTCAATTCCTTGTAGCAAATCTATTTTGAAACAATTGATATTAGGATTGGTAGGGTGTTCTGTGATATTTCCCTATTATTATTGGTTGGGTTGATATAGTGCCCTTGGGAGCAGTCATAGTATTTGGCTCTAATCATGATAATGTGAATTAATTAGGATTTATCTTAAATTGGGTATAGTATTTTATTTAGCTAATTTATTAAATGTATAATTAGATAAACTTTATTATTGATACAAGACCTTGACTTTGGACTCACGTTGTCGATCGTGGGAGGTTCTGTTCGTATACGTTCTACATAAAAGGCGGGTACTTCTCCTTTGTACTCGAGTAGTTTTCTTTACCTTAAAAGCATGGCTATATTATGTCTAATAGGTTGCTTGACCTTGTTCTTTGTCACTATTTAAAACGTCGCCGTTGAGACTTATTCTTCGTTGATCTTCGAGTGTTTCCAAATTCGTTTCTGTACAGTCCTCTGTTGGTTTCCTGTTCTGTAAAGTATCGTTTGTATGCGAGTACTTAGAAGTCCATTAAACACAGATAGGTTTATTTGGCATTAGAAATATCTTACCTAGTAGTGTAGGCGCATAACCGTTGATTTTCGATTTTCAATTGGTTGTATCGATGCATGTTTTACTCATTAGATTTTATTGCATCGTTGTTTCTCCGGTTGTTTGTGCATCGTATATCATGCACCATACTTGCATGTTGCATACTAACGACTATTGGGCTTACATTTGGTTAAGCCGTCGTTAGTCATATTGTTGCTCGATTCACTCAATCACTTATTGTCTGGTATTTATTAGAGTGCGAGCATCTGTCCTGTTGTGCCAAACAGTGACACCCTCACCGTTGTTTTTAGAGGAATGAGTTGTTGGTGGCTCACCCTCACCGTTATTTTTAGAGGGATATTACAGCTGTATAGCTCCCCCTATGTATCGGGGTTGGAGTGTAGACTCCCCAGCATCCTGTCCACTCAACCACGCCTTATGTGGTATTTGCTGTTGGAGTGGTACAGTTGTCACAGCCCTACCCACTCGGTCACACAGATAGGATGTGTTGACCGCTTGACTGGCGTCAGGGGTGACACATGTCATTGCATCATGTGCATACGTATTTCTTTTATGCATTTGCTTGTGTTTGATGCACTTATATGAGCTATGATTGTTACATATGTTTGACATGCATGTATATCTTGATATTATCGTTATTGAGTTGTTCTATACCTGCTTAGTCGTTATTTGGACTTTATACCATGTCGATTTACATATGTTATGCATGATTAGGTTTCTATATTTCCTTATGGACTGTACACTATTGATTTCTCTACTCTGTTATCCTTATTATGCCATGCTTATTTGTCTACTCATATACCCGCAGAGTCCGCCCGAACTCACCACCCCTGCTTTCCTTTTTGTTGTTTCAGATAGTAGATAGAAGTATTTCTTGGAGTCAGGAGAGGATCCTGTTGGATCGAGAACACCGATAGAGGGGGGGGGGTGAATATCGGAAATCGTTCTTTTTCGGAAAATTAAAAGCAAGTGCACAGCGGAAATAAAACTAACACAGAGACGCAGTCGTTTTTACTTGGTTCGGAGCCTGTGTCGACTCCTACTCCAAGGCCCACGGTCGTTGACCGTTTACTTTGGCAATTCTATATAGGCGCAAAGAAAGTTTACAAATATTGATTTACAAATACGGTATAGTAAACATAACGAAAAGAAGGCTCTTCTTTTTACCGACGTCCGATGAAGGTTGACTTTTTCGGAGCAGCGGGACGTCGTCAGCTCGAGTTGGGAGGTTTCCGGAGCAAGGTGCGAGAGCGGAAGAGCGTAGAAGCGCTGTGTCGAAGTGATCCTTGAAGCCTTGGTCGAGGGCCCTTTATATAGGGCCTGGGGGCGCCCGGGACGTCGGGGGCGCCCCCCACGTGGCCTTTGATCCGCCAAAGTCTCGGTCGCGTCTGATCCTCTGGATCCGCTTTGACCGGGGCGCCCGGAGCACTCGGGGCGCCCGGATTAACCGGGTCAAAGTTCTATCTCCTTGGCTTCGAGGGGTTCTGGTTCGAGGGTTGCGCATGGAGGCGCCCACAGCGCAGGGGGCGCCCGGGAACAACGGGGGAGCCCGGGAGCACGGGGGCGCCCGGGACACTCCGGGCGCCCTGGTCAGCTGTTGCCTCACTCTTTTGAGGCTCTCTGAGCTGCAGACACTCGTTCCTTCGGTCCTGCATCCAAGGTTAGTCCAAAAACACAACAAGACATTAATTGGTTAGTTTATACAGTCTTAGCTGTCTTGGTTCTGACTTTGGTCTCCAAAATGGGGCCCTAGGTCGAACCGACGCCTACTGTTCCCTCGACGGGGAACGCGTCCTCACCTACTCCTCTCGGGAGAATTTACCTGATGCCAACCGTTCCTCTGGTTGGACTTTTGCCTGACGGTCCTTTGTCAGGTCTTGGATGCCGAGCTGCCCTTCGCTCGGTGCCTAGCATTCCTTCGCTAGGGCTTCAGTTCCAGGCTGTCCTTCGCCTGGCGCCTAGCAGTCCTTCGCTAGGGCTTTTGACCCTGGCATTCCTTCTCCAGTGCCTAGCAGTCCTTCGCTAGGTCTTTTTCTACACACTAGACTAACTTGTTAGAAAACAAGTAAGACTTAACTTTTGACCTCTGTCGCCATTATCAAAACACAGGTTTGACTTGGGTGCATTCTGCACCAACAATCTCCCCCTTTTTGATTTATGACAACCCTAGTTCAAAAAGTTAAGTTTAAGCAAACATGAAAAAAAATGTTAAATTTTGTTCTCTCCGCCTGGAAGGAATCTCCCCCTAGATTTTTCAAAAATTCGTGGGGTAAAACAAACTTTACTTGTACTTTGAAAACTTAAGTTTTAGGTAGTTAGAAATCTTTCAGTAACTTAAGTTAAAAGTACATAGGAGTTTTTGAAGCATGATTTTAGAGTACTTAAAAAGTTTGAAGCTTTAAGTTTTAAGGTACTCAAAAGTTTTGAAAATGTTAGCTTAAGTACTTAGTAGGATTTAAAAAGCTTAAGTACTTAGTAAGATTTAAAAAGCTTAAGTACTTAGTAAACTTTGAAATACTTTAGTACTTAAGTGCTTAATAATTTTGAAAAATTTAAGTACTTAATAAATAGAGTCCATTTGGAAAACATAAGTACTTAAAAAAAACTTAAGTACTTAGTAACATTGTACTTATCCAGTTTTGAAAAACTTAAGCTTAAAGTAAAAAATTTGATAAGCTTAGGTTAGAAAATTTTGAAAGGCTTGAATAAAGGATAATAAAATTTTGAAACCCTTTTGAATAAAGCAAAAAATTTTTTTAAGAACTTAAGTTAGAAAATTTTGAGAGGCTTGAATAAAGGATAATAAAATTTTGAAACCCTTTGAATAAAGAAAATTAATTTTTGAAAACAAAGTAAAATTAATTTTTGAAAAACTTTTTTAGAAACTAAAATTAATTTTACTCTCTCCTTTCCTATCTCTCCCCCTTTGCCATATATCAAAACAGATAATTATAGCAGAAATAAGATTGCATAAAGGAAATAAGTAAGATTTTGCTGTACTGAACCAATTCATAATTAGACTTTACCTAAATCAGTCAATTTTCTCTGTAGGGACCTGTCTAACCCAATTAGCTACTTACTAACTGTTATAAACAGTAGTTTTTGCTAGGGTTAGTCAAGTTAAGTGTTTCTGTTCAAGTTAGATTTTCTAAACTTGACACTTAACTTGATTGCTATGTAAGTTATTTTTAGTGCCCCAATTACTGCAGATGCACTGACTTAAAGCATCTTGAATTAAGGCAAAGACCTAAGCATCTCAACCCTTTCTAGGTTATCAACCAAAAGTACCCTAAGGTGCTTGTGAGATGCTGGCTTGTAAGTCTATAGGTGCATGCAGTTCTAGGGTTAGGGCCTAGGCTAAGTCCATTTTTGAAAAGGTCCTAGTTTTGAAAGGGGGTAGTTTTGAAATAAAACTAAGTCGAAAATGAAAACTGATTTTGAAATTAAGTAAAACAGTTTTTCAAATTATATTTTTAAAAACAAATCAAGTAGAGCAAAAAAAAATTAATCTATTCTACAGAACACAATCCTAACTGCCTTCTTAGTGAGCTGAACTCAGATTCAGATAGGGGTTTTGTGAATATATCAGCTAAGTTGGATTTAGAGTCAATATACTTAAGTACTATTTCACCCCTGGCTACATGGTCTCTTACAAAATGATGTTTGACTTCAATGTGTTTGGTTATGGAGTGTTGGATTGGGTTCTTAGTTAAATTAATTGAACTTATATTGTCAATAAATACTTGAGTTTGGGTGTAGTTGAGCTGGAAGTCCTTAAGTGTGTGCATCATCCATAAAAGTTGAGCAACACACTCTCCTAAGGCCACATACTCAGCTTCAGTTGTGGATAGAGCTACACAGTATTATTTTCTGCTGCACCAACTTACTAAGCTATTTCCTAACAATTGGCAGCTTCCACTTGTGCTTTTTCTATCTAATTTGCAACCAGCATAGTCAGAGTCCGAGTATCCTGACATATTGAAGGTTGAGGTTCTAGGATACCAAATCCCTACATTTAGGGTGCCCTTTATATATCTTAGTATTCTTTTTAGGGCTGCTAAGTGCGTTTCATTAGCACAGGTTTGGTATCTAGCACACATTCCTACAGCAAATAAAATGTCAGGTCTGCTGGCTGTAAGATAAAGTAGACTACCTATCATACTTCTATATAGTTTGAGGTCTACTGGCTTACCATCAGGGTCACTATCTATTTTTCCATTAGTTGCCATAGGGGTATTTATGCTTTTAGAGTTATCCATTTTAAATTTCATTATTAACTCTTTAGCATATTTGGATTGATGGACGTAGTTTCCATCTTTAGTTTGTTTGATTTGTAATCCTAGGAAAAAGGTAAGCTCACCAACTAAGCTCATTTCAAATTCATCTTCCATTACTTTAACAAATTCTTTTAGGAAGTTGGTGTTGGTGGATCCAAAGATTATATCATCTATGTAAATTTGGGCAATAAATATATCTTTTTCTAGTGTTTTAATGAATAATGTTGAGTCAATTTGTCCTTGTTTAAATTCTTTAGAAATTAAGTAAGTAGATAAACGTTCATACCAGGCCCTAGGTGCTTATTTTAACCCATATAGCGCTTTAGTTAATTTGTAAACGTGGTAAGGTTTGTCTAAGTCCTCAAACCCAGGGGGTTGTCCTACATAAACTTCTTCTTTATTGAACCCATTTAAGAAGGCTGACTTTACATCCATTTGGTATAGCTTGAATCCTTTATGGGATGCAAAGGCTAACAACATTCTAATAGACTCAAGTCTAGCTACTGGGGCGTAAGTTTCATCGTAATCTAGTCCCTCTACTTGACTGAATCCCTTAGCTACTAAGCGGGCTTTATTTCTAACTATTTCACCTTGATCGTTTAGCTTATTTCGAAAGACCCACTTAGTGTCTATGATGGATTTGCCTTCAGGTTTAGGCACTAGTTCCCAGACTTGGTTTCTCTCAAATTAGGCTAATTCTTCTTGCATATCTATGATCCAATCAGGGTCAGGTAAGGCTTCATCTATAGTTTTGGGTTCTATTTTCGATATCATAGCTATTTGACTAAGGTTTCTATAGGAGGATCTAGTTCTGACCCCTAGAGTTGGATCACTCACAATTTGATCGGTTGGGTGACTAAGTCTGGGTTTCTTGGTTCTCCTAGAACTTGGTTCAGCCTCAGGTCCGGCTGATTGGTTTGGTTCACTGTTTGAGTCAACTCTTTGGGTTGGTTCATTTGTTGGTTCAATAATTGGTTCAGTTGGCTCATTAATTGGTTCAATAGTTAGTTCGTTTAAGCTTTCAATTAAAGGTTTATTAGGTTGTTCATTATTTTCTTGATCAGAGTTTGATGAAGTTAGGTTTGGATTATCAGATGTTGATTTAACTTCTTCATCAAATATTAAGTTAGTTATTTCTTCAATTTTCTTAGTTTGGTTGTTATAGACTCTATAGGCTCTACTTGTGGTTGAGTATCCTAGGAAGGTACCTAGGGTTGTTTTGGATTGAAATTTTCTTAAGTAGTCTTTGGTGTTTAGGATATGGACTTTGCATCCAAAGACCCTTAGGTAGTGTAGATTTGGGAGCCTATGGTAGTACAGTTCATAGGGTGTTTTGTTGTGTCGCTTGTTGATCAGAACCCTATTTTGGATGTAACAAGCTGTACTAATCGCTTCTGCCCAATATTGGTTTGCTAGGCTAAATTCGTTGAGCATAGCCCTAGCGGCTTCTTGTAAGGTTCTATTCCTTCTTTCGACTATCCCATTTTGTTGGGGGATTTTAGGACATGAAAATTCATGTAAATACCCATTGACCTTACAGAATTCCTCGAACCGTTGATTTTCAAATTCTCCCCCGTGGTCACTTCTAAGTCTTTTAATTTTAGTATCGTTTTAATTTTCAATCAATTTACAGAAATCATTAAATAGTTTTAAGGTTTCATTTTTGATTTTTAGAAACCTAACCCAGGTAAACCTAGAGTAATCGTCAACTATTACTAAGCAGTATCGGTTCCCGCTTAGTGACTTGGCTCCATGTGAATCAAATAGGTCAAGGTGCAGGAGCTCAAGTGTGGTTTGAGTTAGATCAGAGTGAATTAATTTGTGATTAGATTTGGTTTGTTTACCTTGATTACATGATTCACATATTAGGTTTTCATTATTTTTAATTTTGGGGATACCCTTGATTAGGCCAAGTTGGGTGACTTTAGAGATGGTTCTCAAATTGGTATGTCCTAGTCTCCTATGCCAGAGGTTCGATTGTTCTAACTGAGTTAACATACATTTGGGTACTAGGGGAAGGTTTATAGTGTATACATTATTTTTCCTAGTGCCTTTAAGCATGGTTTCTGAGTCTTGTATATTTCTAATCAGGCAGTCAGAATTGTTAAAAGTGACTATATAACTAGAATCACATAACTGACTTATACTAAGCAGGTTAAAATTGAAGTTTTCAACCAAAAGAACTTTCTTAATAATAAAGTTAGATTTAAGCTCAATATTACCTGACCCAATCACCTTGAGTGTAGCATTGTTGCCAAATGCTACTGAGCCTAGGTTCTTGAGCTTGAGTTTGGTGAACTTCAATTTATCTCCAGTCATATGTCTGGAGCAACCGCTATCCAACATCCATTGGTCCAAATCTTTATGTTCCTATACATAAAGAATTTTATTGATTTGGATCCAATTAGAGTTAGTAATAGCTTTAAATTGATTTTCACTAACTAATCTGTCTCACCCAAATCTAGGGTTTTCAATCACGTTAGCCTTATAGGTTTCGTGAGACAGGTTTTGACTAGTAAAATTATTTTGAAAAACTTTGATTAATTTTGAAAACAATTGAATTTTTGAAAACTTAATTAATTTTGAAAATTGTTGAAAAGATGTTTAAGTCTACAAATAACTGAAATTTTGTGTTAGATTCGAAATTTACAAAAAAAATTTTGAATTTGAATTTCAAAAATTAGCTTCCAGGTCTTGGCGAGGCACTAGGCCTTCTTTGGCCATAGCCTTATGGGATCATCCACTCATTCCTTGACAAAGCCTTTTAATGAAATTTCATTTTCAAAATTCTTCTTTGAAAAATTTCTGGTCTAACTAGTTTAGGTTTTGGATCGGTAGCTTCGGCTAGTTCCGCCAAATTGGCTTCCCTAACATACTATCATCTCACCTCCACCCAATACTATGTTGTCAAGTTTCAGCTAAGTTTGTTCAGACCTTAAACTAACCATTCCTAAATCTAAGCATGGTAAATTGCAGGAATTTTAAAGAAACAAACAATCAAGCAATTGTAATCAAGGATTAAAATTTTTATCTAATAATGAATATGGTTTTCAGTTTGGCTCCCCTTGGACTAAAGCCACGGTGATGGTTAGGCAAGATGTGAATCTTGTCCTTGGGGATCCAATACTGATTTGATCCAGTTGGTTTGTTTAGGTATAGTTTAGGTACCCATGCCTGAATTTTACCTCTGGACTGATTCAGTACAGTAAAGTAAGATCTTTGCCGAGATTTAGTTCTATAGCCCAGTCCGGATCGATTTAGAACTGATTTCTATTTTCCAAGGATCATGTCAAGACCCTTGGAACCAGATCTAAATCGTTCTAATGCTGATCTAAGATCCTTAACCTGAGTTTTCAGGGAGGAGTTCTCTTTTTCAAGTTTTTCAACTTGAGTATGAGTTCCTTCCTGAACCTTCTCGGTTAAGGGTTTAGGGTCAGCTCCCTCTTTCAGGAGTTTTACTTCATGTCGGAGGGTTTCGACTCGGAGTTTGGCTTTTGCCAAATCTCGAGTAAGAAATGAAATTAGTTCACTTAATTGAGATCTATTGAAACCGGTTACCTTAATTTCGCCGTCTTCTGTAAAGGTCAGCTCGCCGTCGTCCTGTTCTGATTCTGACTTGGTTCCGACTTCTTCTGAGGCGGTCAGATCTAGGAGGTTGGACGCCTCTTCTTCTACTTCTGAAGAGGATTCGCCCCAGGTTGGTTGGAGTGCTTTCTTTCTTCTCGTCTTTTTAGTTTCCTTTAGGTTAGGACATTCTGACTTGTAGTGGCCCTTTTTCTTGCACTCGTAGCAGGTCACATTGGGCTTGTTTGCGGGTTTAGCTGGTTCGTCCTTTCTTCGGCTTGTTCTCCGTGTGTTGGCTTGGTTCTTTAACTTTTTATAATAACTTCAGGCTAGCCGGACCAGCTCAGATTGATCTCCTTCTTCATCTTCTGCGTCTGAGTCTGAGGTAGACTCGGGTCCAGGTTGAGATTTCTTCTTTGTCGATCTTCCAGTTTTTCCTGCAAAAAAGGCAATACTCTTCTCGGCCATATTGCAGTTAGTCTGTTCATGAAGTTCTAACTCAGAAAACAATTCGTCTAATTTAATTTTAGATAAATCCCTTGAAACCTTGTATGCATCTACCATAGATGCCCACAAGGTATTTCTAGGAAATGCGTTTAGGGCATACCTTATTAAGTCACGGTTTTCTACCTTGTGACCTATAGTGTGAAGACCGTTCATCAGCTCTTGTATACGTGCGTGGAGTTGAGCTGCTGATTCATTGTCGGCCATCTTGATGGTGTAGAGTTTGTTCAGGAGCAAATCCCTCTTACTGATGCGAGTATCTGACGTCCCTTCGTGCAGCTCGATCAGTATTGCCCAAAGCTCCTTTGCACTGTTGAAGGGGCCCACCCGGTTCAGCTCCTCTTTTGTCAATCCGCATTGGAGAGTTTGAGTTGCTTTTGCGTCGGCTTCTATTTTGCGCTTCAGAGCGGTGTCCCATTCTGAGTAGCTTTGAGGTAGTCCTTCGGAGTTTTTGGGGATCTCCAGACCGGACTGGATAATGATCCACATGTCCACCTGAGTTTTCAGGTGGACCTCCATACGACTTTTCCAGTAAGAAAAGTCTTCCCCACTGAAAAGTGGAGGTCTGGCGGTGCTAAATCCCTCTTGCATGGCCATTTGATCTGAAACAGAAAATTAACAAAAAAAACTTTTTCCAAGACTAGGTCTTGAATTAGTAGTGCGGGATAAATAAGATGACGAGGGGTGTTGCACCAACCTCGCTTAACGAAAAAAAATAGAACGAAATTTTTAACGAAAAATTCGTAAGAAAAATAAATAAAAAAAATAAAAAAAATTAAAGATCCGAAAAAAAATTTCAAACTGGTGGTTGCACCAGGTTTGAACTTCCCCGCTCTGATACCACTTGTTGGATCGAGAACACCGATAGAGGGGGGGCGTGAATATCGGAAATCGTTCTTTTTCGGAAAATTAAAAGCAAGTGCACAGCGGAAATAAAACTAACACAGAGACGCAGTCGTTTTTACTTGGTTCGGAGCCTGTGTCGACTCCTACTCTAAGGTCCACGGTCATTGACCGTTTACTTTGGGCAATTCTATATAGGAGCAAAGAAAGTTTACAAATATTGATTTACAAATACGGTATAGTAAACTTAACGAAAAGAAGGCTCTTCTTTTTACCGACGTCCGATGAAGGTTGACTTTTTCGGAGCAGCGGGACGTCGTCAGCTCGAGTTGGGAGGTTTCCGGAGCAAGGTGCGAGAGCGGAAGAGTGTAGAAGCGTTGTGTCGAAGTGATCCTTGAAGGCTTGGTCGAGGGCCCTTTATATAGGGCCTGGGGGCGCCCGGGACGTCAGGGGCGCCCCCCACGTGGCCTTTGATCCGCCAAAGTCTCGGTCGCGTCTGATCCTCTGGATCCGCTTTGACCGGGGCGCCCGGAGCACTCGGGGCGCCCGGATTTACCGGGTCAAAGTTCTATCTCCTTGGCTTTGAGGGGTTCTGGTTCGAGGGTTGCGTATGGGGGCGCCCGCAGCGCAGGGGGCGCCCGGGAGCAACGGGGGCGCCCGGGAGCACGGGGGCGCCTGCAGGTAGTACTGTCGAAGCGCGCTTCTTGTTTGTGTGTTTTGTGTTCACCTTGGGGGCGCCCGGGACACTCCGGGCGCCCTGGTCAGCTGTTGCCTCACTCCTTTGAGGCTCTCTGAGCTGCAGACACTCATTCCTTCGGTCCTGCATCCAGGGTTAGTCCAAAAACACAACAAGATATTAATTGGTTAGTTTATACAGCCTTAGCTGTCTTGGTTCTGACTTTGGTCTCCAAAATGGAGCCCTAGGTCGAACCGACGCTTACTGTTCCCTCGACGGGGAATGCGTCCTCACCTACTCCTCTCGGGAGAATTTACCTGATGCCAACCGTTCCTCTGGTTGGACTTTTGCCTGACGGTCCTTTGTAAGGTCTTGGATGCCGAGCTGCCCTTCGCTCGGTGCCTAGCATTCCTTCGCTAGGGCTTCAGTTCCAGGTTGTCCTTCGCCTGGCGCCTAGCAGTCCTTCGCTAGGGCTTTTGACCCTGGCATTCCTTCGCCAGTGCCTAGCAGTCCTTCGCTAGGTCTTTTTCTACACACTAGACTAACTTGTTAGAAAACAAGTAAGACTTAACTTTTGACCTCTGTTGCCATTATCAAAACACAGGTTTGACTTGGGTGCATTCTGCACCAACAGATCCAGTTGCCGGTCCCCAGTGTCGAGTTGAGTTATTTTTCGATATTCGGTTTAGTTGTTGGTTTTCAGTACTCGTAGTTGCATTTTATTCATTATCGGGTTTTGTTGTTATCAGAGTCTTTTGGTGTCCTCTTTGGACTGTAGTTTCACTTTATGTTTATGGTGGCTGAGCCATCCATTATCCTTTATTCCAATATAAATTGCGTGGTTGTGTTTACTTCTATATATGTGATGCTAGCCGCATGTGGGTAAGCTTTTATGGTGAGATATATGTATTATTGCTTCATATTGTCCGCCATACAGGGGAGATGCTGCCCGATTTTCGAGGAAGCATGTGCCTCTGGGGGCGTGACACTCGCAGTCTTTAAAAATAGCCTCCCTAGGATGAGTGGAGATCTTTGTGCAAGGTAGTCTCCCTCCATGTCCAGAATGTAAAAATCGGCAGGAAATATCAGCTCCTTTACCTTTACCAACACATCTTCAATTATACCGGCTGGGTGGGTCTGACTCCGGTCTGCTAACTGAATCACCACACCAGTAGACTGTAGAGGGCCTATACCAAGCATCTGGAAGACTGATCTAGGCATCACATTTATGGAGGCTCCTAAATCCAACATAGCATCATGGAACATGGTCCTCCCTATCTCACAAGACACAGTGAAAACCCCAAGATCTTCACACTTCTGAGGAATGGAGTGGATAAGTGCTGAAACATTTTTCTCCAAGCTGACTAACTCATTCTCCTTAAGCTTCTTCTTGTGAACACATAAGTCTTTAAGGAATTTTGCATACTTAGGAATCTGTTTTATCATGGTCAACAAGGGTACATTGATTTTCACCTTACTAAACAATTTCACAAGCTCATTGTATTCTTTAGTTTTCTCCTCCTCCACCTACTTCTTGACTTGAGTTTTGCGCTGGGGGAAGGGCAAAGGAACCCTTAATTGTTAAATCCGATATTTTTGGCGCGAGCCAGAAAATTCTTCGGAAGAATATTTACAGATTTCGGGACCCAAACTATAAACAGGATTAAATTGTTTTGAAAATTTAGTTTTAAGGGTTTATTTGTGAATATGCATTAACTATTAAGGACTAATGTAGGATTAGTTAAACATTGAGGGACTTTTCTGTAAAAAGCCCATCCCTTATAACCTTTGCCCTAGGCCGCATCTGAAGCCGCCCGACCTCTCTTCTCTTCTCGCCCGACCTCTCTTCTCGTCTCTGGTGAACCCTAGCTCACGCCAACGCCGTCGAGCCACCTCCTTCTTGAGCCAGCGATCTCCTTCTCCAGCGCAATCCCTCCCTCTCCTCCCCACTTGATCTCCGCTTGGCACTCCCTCAAATCTAGGGCAGGCGATTAGAGATGGGAGGAGATACAACAAGGTTGCATCGGCGATGGAGCATTGCCCCTCCGACCAGATTCGTGAAGGATTCCTCCATTATAATTGTTTCAGGGCCCGACGGAGCCAAATTTTGGGATTCGGCTGAGGTGGGTCAGGTCAGTGCTTGGAGCTGGAGCTCCATCCACGAGGGTTGAGGTAAGTCCCTGAACGCGTTGAGTCTGTGTTGGTGCAGAAAGCACCCAAGTCAAACCTATGTTTTGATAATAGCAACAGGGTTCAAAAGTTAAGTCTTATTTGTTATCTAACATGTCACTCTAGTGTGCAGAGTAAAAAGCCCTAGCGAAGGACTGCTAGGCACTGGCGAAGGAATGCCAGGGCAAAAAGCCCTAGCGAAGGACTGCTAGGCACTGGCGAAGGAATGCCAAGGCAAAAAGCCCTAGCGAAGGACTGCTAGGCACTGGCGAAGGAATGCCAGGGTGAAAAGCCCTAGCGAAGGACTGCTAGGCGCCAGGCGAAGGACAGCCTGGGACTGACGCCCTAGCAAAGGACCGCTAGGCACCGGGCAAAGGACAGCTCGGTATCCAAGACCTGGCGAAGGACCGCGAGGCAAAAGTCCAACCAAAGGAGCGGTTGGCATCAGGTACATTCTCCCGAGAGGAGTAGGTGAGGACGCGTTCCCTGTCGAGGGAACAGTAGGCGTCGGTTCGACCTAGGGCTCCATTTTGGAGACCCAAAGTCAGAACCAAGATAGCTAAGGCTGTATAAACATAATACTCTAATGCTTTATACTGTTTTGGACTAACCCTAGATGCAGGACCGAAGGAACGTGTGTCTGCAGCTCAGAATGCCCAAAGGAGAGAGGCAAATAGCTGAGCAGGGCGCCCTCAGTGTCCCGGGTGCCCCCAGGGGCAACACAAAATAAGCGAAGCAACAAAGGCTTCGGCTGCTCACTGGCCGGGGCGCCCCCAGCAGCCAGGGCGCCCCGAACACCCAGGGCGGCCTCAGTGCCCAGGGCACCCCGCGCCTACGCAGCGAAGCTGATTACCCTTATCCAGCCGAGAAGCCAGCGCTAAAGGAGTCAAACAGGGCGCCCCCAGGGTCAAACCTCATCCCTATTCGAGTGGGATAGAGGTTGACCGAGTGAACCTCGAATCGCGTGACACGTGGGGGGGGGGCGCCCCGAGGTGCTATAAATAGCACCCAATGCCAAGGCTTTCGACAACAACTTCGATTCAACGCTTCTACGCTCTTCTGCTCTCGTGCCTCGCTCCGGAAACCTCCCAACTCGAGCCGACAACGTCCCGCTGCTCCGAAAAAGACAATCTACATTGGACGTCGGTAAAAGAAGAGCTTTTTATTTGTTAAGTTTACTGTGCTATATTTGTAACTCAAATACTGTAAACTGATTTGCGAACTTATAGAATTGCCCGCAGAAAACGGTCAACGACCGTGGGCCTTGGAGTAGGAGTCGACCTAGGCTCCGAACCAAGTAAAAATCACTGTGTTTGCGTGTTTTATTTCTTTTCTTCCGCTGTGCAAATACTCTATCTTAAATCCGAACGCTTTCCGATATTCACCCCCCCTCTATCGGTTCTCTCGATCCAACAAGTGGTATCAGAGCGGGGAAGTTTAAATTTGGTGCAACCACCAGTTTGAAAATTTTTCGGATTTTTATTTTCTTTTTCTCGTTCGAATTTCTACTGAATTTTTCGTTCGATTTTTTTTCGTTAATCGAGGTTGGTGCAACACCCCTCGATATCTTATTTTCCTTATCCCGCACTACTCATCCACGACCAAGTCTTGGGAATTTTTTGTTAGTTATTTTCTTTTAGATTAAATGGTCATCCAAGAAGGATTCAGCACCGCCAGACCTCCACTTTTCAGTGGAGAAGACTTTTCCTACTGGAAGAGTCGAATGGAGGTCCACCTGAAAACTCAGGTGGACATGTGGATTATTATCCAGTCCGGACTGGAGATTCCCACAAATGCTGAAGGAGTTCCTCAAAGCTACACAGAGTGGGACACCGCTTGAAACGAAGAATCGAAGCCGATGCAAAGGCAACTCAAACCCTACAATGCGGTTTAACAAAAGAGGAGCTGAACCGGGTGGGCCCCTTCAACAGTGCCAAGGAGCTGTGGGCAAAATTGATCGAGCTGCATGAAGGAACATCAGACACTCGGATCAATAAGAGAGATCTGCTCCTGAACAAATTGTATACCATCAAGATGGCCGACAACGAAACAGCAGCCCAGCTTCACGCACGGATCCAAGAATTGATGAACGGTCTTCACACTATAGGTCACAAGGTCGAAAACCGTGACCTAATAAGGTATGCCTTAAATGCTTTCCCTAGAAACACCTTGTGGGCATCTATGGTAGATGCATACAAGGTCTCAAGGGATCTTTCAAAAATTAAACTAGATGAATTATTTTCCGAATTAGAACTTCATGAACAGACTAACTGCAATTTGGCCGAGAGAGGTATTGCCTTTGTTGCAGGAAAAACTGGAAGGTCAACAAAGAAGAAACCTCAACCTGAACCCGAGTCTAACTCAGACTCAGATGTAGAAGACGAAGAAGGAGATCAATCTGAGCTGGTCCGATTGGCCCAAAGCTACTATAAAAAATTGAAAAACCAAGCCAACAAACGGAAAACAAGCTGAAGGAAGGACGAACCAGCTGAACCCACAAGTGACAAAAACAAACCCAACGTGACCTGCTACGAGTGCAAGAAGAAAGGCCACTACAAGACGGAGTGTCCGAACCTAAAGGAGACCAAGAAGACAAGAAGAAAGAAAGCACTCCAAGCAACCTGGGATGAATCTTCCTCAGAAGAAGAAGAAGAAGCACCCCAATCAAACCTACTAGCCCTGACTGCCTCAGAAGAAGTCGAGACCGAGTCAGAATCAGAAGAGGACGACGGCAGACTAACCTTTTCAGAAGACGGCGAAATCAAGGTAAGTGGTTTCAATATAAGTCAATTAAATAATCTTATTTCTTATCTTTCTCGAGATTTGGCGAAAGCCAAACTCTGAGTCAAATCCCTCCGATAGGAAGTAAAACTCCTGAAAGAGGGAGCTAACTCTAAATCCTTAACCGAGAAAGTTCAAGAAGGAACTCCTACTCAAGTTGAAAAACTTGAAAAAGAGAACTCCTCCCTGAAAACTCAGGTTAAGGATCTTAGAGCTGCCTTAGAACGATTTACTTCTGGTTCCAAGAATCTTGACATGATTCTTGGAAAACAAAAGTCGGTTCTAAATCGATCCGGACTTGGCTATGGAACCAAATCCCGACAAAGATCTTACTTTGCTGTATTGAACCAGTCCAGACCAAAAATTCAGGCATGGGTACCAAAACTATGTCTAAACCAACAAACTGGATCAAATCAATATTGGATCCCCAAGGACAAGATTCACATCTTGCCTAATCATTATCGTGGCTATAGTCCAGGGGGAGCCAAATTGAAAACTATATTTATTGTTAAATAAAATTTAATTCTTGTAATCTGCCTGATTGATTGTTTATTTAAAATTCTGCAATTTACCATGCTTAGACTTAGGTTAGTATAAGGACTGAACAAACTTAACTGAAACTTGAAAATATAGTATTGGGTGGAGGTGAGATGATAGTACGTTAGGGAAACCAATTCTAATAAGATCAAGTTCACTTGGTCTCTTTAGACTGGTGAAACTAGACGAAGCTACCGATCCAAAAACTAAACTAGTTAGACCAGAACTTTTTCAAAGACTAATTTTGAAAATGAAATTTCATTAAACGACTTTGTCAAGGAAAGGGTTGATGATCCAATAAGGCTACGGCCAAAGAAGGCCTAGTGCCTCGCCAAGACCTGGAAGCCAATTTTTGAATTTCAAATTCAAATTACTTTTTGTCAAATTCAAATCTAACACAAATCTTCAGTTAAGTATAGATTCAAACATTTCCTTTCAAAATAAATTTAAATGTTTGCAAAAATTAATTAAGGTTTTCAAAATAAATAATATTTTTTCAAAATAAATTAACTTATCAAAACCTGTCTCACAAAACCTATAAGGCTAACATGGTTGATAACCGTAGACTGGGTGAGACGACAAACTTGATGAAAATTCATTCAGTAACTGCATTTTGTTTAACATTTAGTTTAGAACGGCACTGAACGAATGCAAGTCAAACTATGGTCAAAGTAGGGTCAAAATAGTCAAACTATGGTCAAAGTAGTCAAACTATAGTCAAACCATGGTTAAAATACTCAAACCGGGTCAAATCTGGTTAAATGCAACCTTTTAGGGTCAAGAACTAGTCCTTAGGGCGCCCAAACCCTTACGGGCGCCCCGAGGCCGGTCAAATGCAGCCTTCTGCCACTGCATGCTGACCAGGGCGCCCGGGTGCTCCCGGGCGCCCCCGTATATTCCTTCAACGGCAGAAAGCTGCCAAAAGGCAGCTGCAGCCCTGGCCAGGGCGCCCTCGCTAGCCAGGGCGCCCTCCCGCTACAGGGCGCCCGACAATGCCCTATAAAAGGGGATCCATACCCCCTTCTTCTCTTCACACTCAAACCACTCTTTCTCTTCAACTCTCTACTTTCCAAGAGACCTTGCAAGCTCTCACCTTCAACAATGCCTCCCCGAGCAGCCCGATATAATTTTTTTTAATTAAGTTAAATTTCTTTAATGCAATTCCTTCATACTTTCTTTAAATGCATATTCCTTCTTTTAGAAGATGCCGACCAAACCAGGCAGAATCCGGTACCCAACCTAGTCCTGATCCTAGGTTTCCGAATTTAGAACTATGTAATAAATTCGCTCGTGCGACCTATAAACCTATCAAGATGAGCTACTTGAATAGACAATTTTTCACTCAATCCTGTCCCTTAGCAATGAACGTTATAAACTTTTATCAACTTGACAATCTCGTATTCTGCACCCATCCAATCAACATGTCCTTATGTGCAGAATTTTACAACAACATAATTAGACAGGATAGTCTCATGTTCGCCACCACTGTTCAAGGAATTCCCTTAACTATCACACCAACACTACTCAACCGATTTCTAGGACTACGACTCTCGCAGTCCACCTTCTGCTGTTACCCTCCCAGGGAGCCTCCCTTCGATGCTCCCTACTCTCACATTACCTTAAATACATTACACTCATACTTCTTTAGGCAACCTCTGGCCAGACGATTTCAGTCTGTCGAATTACAGGTCCAGGACTACGCTCTATATAGAGTCATAGTTCGATATATTCTGCCCTTATCTACTAGAGACGTCACCACTATGCGACCATTCCAAGCCTTTCTCCTATATGCCTTGATTCATCAGCTAGACATTGACATAGGACTTCACATGTTTCATGCTATCCTACATGCATCCAGTGTTACCACGCAAGGGCGGGTACGCACACCCTACTGCCACATCATCACGTCCATACTACATCACCACGGTCGGAACATCTGTAACGCCCCAAAATTTGCACTTTAAGTCCTTAAAGTCCTTGAAATTAGTTAGATTTGTTTTAGAAATATTCTAGATATTTTTAGGAATTTTTAGAATATTTTTAGGGAATTTTCCGAGTCCGTTTAGTATTTTTATTAAAAGAAATAGAGTTTTCGGCAAAAAGTTGCCTGGATGAGTTTTGAACCCGAGACCTCCCGTGGGATCAACGACTTAAGTTGGTTGGGTTAACTAGGAGCCCCAGCAGGGGTGTGCTGAAAGAAAATAGAGAAATATTAAGTTAAGTTATAAAGTTGGACTTAAATACCCTAAGTATAAATAGATCATTAAAGAGAGGAATTTTATTTTCTCTCAACCTAAACCCTCTCTCCCTCGCCCAAGCCCTCACGCTGACCCCCCCCCCCCCCTCTTCCCCTCTCTTGGGCGCACACCCCACACCTCCTCTCCTCCTCTAAGGGGCGCCGGCCAAGGAAGAACCAAAGGGTGCGGAGCGTTTCGTTGGTCTCGACGAGAGGAACGCGTAGGCGCGAACGGTTCATCGAGATCTCAAGTTTCTCCCGAGCCCTAGACGTCAATTTTGGTTGTAAGTCCAAGATATCAAAGTAAGTACTGCTCACCTGTAGTAAGAGGCGGTTTTTCCGCAAGTTTTCCCGTTAGAAAGTTAAAAGTGCAATTTTCCTTGAGTTTATGATTTTGCATGTAACTCTAGTTTAATCCATGCTTGTATAAGTTTAATTAAGTACCCTATATGAGGTTAGGGTCTAAGAAAAGCTATGAGAAAAGAAAAGAGAAGATAAAGATAAGAAAAGAAAAGGCCAAGGCCTTAAGAAATCCCCAAAAGTCAAGACTTAGGGATTTGGGCACACAAGGTGCTCGTTAAAATGCCAAGGCATTCAAGATAAGAAAAAGTAAGTATTTTATTTTCTAAGGCCAGTACCCGGCGTCCAAGGGCGTCGTTAAAGAAATCCAGGTATCCAATTCCAAGGTCTTGGCCCTGGTAGACCAAGGTCTGCTCTATTAGGATTGCTGGCTCGCTACCCCAACCTTTTAGGGAACGCGCATAAGATGGTACTTACGTCTTAAGTGGATCCAAGTGAGTTATTATTTTCAAGTATATGCTTTAGCAAAGTTTTCTAAAGTTTAAAGAAGTTTTCTAAAAGTTAAAGGAAGATTTAAAGTTAAAGAATTGCTAAAGTTCAAGTTAAGCCAAGAACAAGTAAGTTGAGACTTATTAATGCTTGAGTATACATGGTTTAGTTTTCTTTTAAGCATAAAAGTATTTCATGTGATTTCACATTGTTTAAAAAGCATGTTTGCATATTTTCGAGATTTTGTGAGCTAGATAGTACTTACTAAGCTTTTTGCTTATTAGTTGCATTTCCTCTTGTTGCAGGTAAAGGTAAGGCAAGCAATTCTGAAGGAAGGCGACAAGGCGGTGCTGAGTGACGTGTGTGTGGTGGCTGACCTTGGAGAGGTCCTTGGGACAAGATGAATGAAGGACTTTAAGTGCATTTATTATAAAGTCTTAGTTTAAGTTAGATCATATAGCATTTATCCAAGTATTTGCGTTTTAGATATTTTGCATATCCTAAAACCATGAGTAAAGATTCCATGTCATTTTATTTAGCATACATATCCTTATGATTGCATTGGATGAGTATAAGTGTGAGTAGTTTTGAATATTGATACTTGATGGAGCTATTTGATGCATGTGCCAAGATATTGTGAGTTTCCCTTTGAATCAAGTTTTTATTGCTATAAATATGCCTAGAAAAGTTGCATTACATTCCAAAATGCTTTAGTAAGGTGTAGAACATGTGTTTTGGTATTATGAATGCATAGGAGTTAAGTTTGGTACAAAACTCTAGTTTAAAGTTCATATAGATTTTCATAACTTAATTTCTTCCGCAAAAGTTCTAATTTCGAGTTTATGAAGTTGTTTTGATTGGCTAAAATGTTTAGGAAACTAGTATAGAGTATAGAAATGGTGTTGTGTCTTTGTATGGCTTGAAACTATAAGTTTGGTGGACCATTGAGGCAAGGTTTCGAATCTGAATTTCAGATTTTCAGGCGTGCCAGTCGACTGGTTCAGTATCAGTCGACTGCCCTATCGAACGGCAGCTTCTGTTCGATGCATCAGTCGACTGCTAAGAGGCCAGTCGACTGGTGCCGCGCCCAAAAACTTTCTGTGGCCGATACCAGTCGACTGGTTAGATGGCAGTCGACTGGTACCATTGCAGTGAAGTTCTAGAGAAAGGAAGTATGTCATTGTATCATGCATGACTATTAGAGTTAGAATATCATCCCTAGATGAATTTAAAAGAAAAAAAGAAGTTCCGCATTCTTAGTCGTGCATTAGAGTCAAGAAGTAGATAAAGTAACGATCCGTCAAAGGTGGAGAAGGTCGGGTCGCTACAAC
>JAGFNQ010002574.1:0-19601 GCA_024364735.1 Boesenbergia rotunda | reverse complement strand
GGGTGCATGTTGACAAGGATACGGGTTCGTAATTTTTAAAAATAATTACGTGCAGCGGAAGAATTAGCATAAATAATTTCTCAAATTATTTTAACCACATATCTAGCATGCAACCTTATGATGTGTGGACATGATCAAAAATTAAAATTTTGCAGAAAGTAAACTAATTTACTCAATACCTCGCGTAACTCGAAGTGAGGGACGAGATCCAACAGTAGCGTCCCTTGGAAGCTCCGCCTCTATTCGCGTCCACGCCGAGTTCTCTTCGGGATGACTTCGCAAAGCCACGAGTTTCGTGTCGACAAGAACTACTAGATTCTCCAAAGGCACAACTAGAATATCAAGAGAGAGAGATGGAAACTAACCACCAAGTAACGGAATCAAGATTCCGGGGAAAGGAAGGAAGGAGTCGCGACCCGCTTCTTCTTCTTCTTCGGCCTCTTCTTGGTGGTGGCTCACGGCAAGGGAAGGAGGCGCCGGCCCTAGAGGGGGGAGGGCGCCGGCCCTAGAGGAAGAGGGAGAGAAGGAGAGAGAGAGAGGGCTTGCTACTTGATCACTTGAATTGATTTCCAAGCCTTGCCTATGCACCTTTATATAGTAGCCTCTCCATTGCCAAGTCTCCCCTTTAACGGAATAAATTTTCATAAGAAATTTATCTTATAAATTTTCTTATGAATTATCCGTTATACCAAGTTTTATTATAACTAACTTTATAATAAAACAAACACATCTCCCCTTTTATTATGGAATAAATTTTCACAAAAATTTATTATATAAATTTTTCTTCTCATGGAAAAATCAATTCATAATTGATTTTATAAAATAAAATAAACCAATCCATGGTTCATTTTAATTTCCATAAAAAGAATAAATTTATTATATAATTTTTTTTCTCATCATGGAAAAATCAATTCATAATTGATTTTATAAAATAAAATAAATCAATCCTTGGTTCATTTTAATTTCCATAAAAAGAATAAATTTATTATATAAATTTTTTTTATCATGGAAAAATCAATTCATAATTGATTTTATAAAATAAAATAAACCAATCCATGGTTCATTTTAATTTCTATAAAAAGAATAAATTTATTATATAAATTTTTCATATCATGGAAAAATCAATTCATAATTGATTTTATAAAATAAAATAAACCAATCCAAGGTTTATTTTAATTTCCATGAAAATAAATCTCTTTATATAAATTTCTTTATATTTATTTATCCATAATTTTATAAAACAAATCGCGCTTGATTTATTTTATAATTTAAACCAAATAAATTGGTTTCCCTCCATTATTGTGGCCGGCCAAACCAAAGAGGGTGGGCACCCTCTTTGGCCGGCCACACCAAGCCAAACCCTTGCGAATTAAACTCATTTAATTCGTCCAATAAGCCTTCAAAAGACTTAGCCATTTTAAGCTTCCGATGCGCCTCTGATAAATTCAGATTCGACTTATTTCTCTTGATTGGAAAATCCAATTTTCAACTCGTTTTAAATCCCTCAGATTACTCGTAGTGTGTGTGACTAAATAGGCTTTCGATTTATGTTGGCCGTCTATAATTAACCAATTATAGAACGATCATGAGTGGCACCTAGTAGTACATCATGATCCCCAATTAATCGAAAGATCAACGGTTGACCTCAGAAATAATTCTGAAACCCTCCAGCAGCTATAATGAATCGTGCCTCATTCCCTTCACCATCTTATACCCACTTGGTTCTGGACACGGTCTATGTGTGCCAGTCCCCACTAGGCTGACTACGTCACACCTAGCCCAAGTAACGTTCTCTCGTCCTTTGGATTCTAATTACTCTCATGTATTTAAGAGACTCATACTCTGAACATGTCATGCTCTGGCCAGAGGCTTTGTGTAACAATCCGACGATAGGCCTTGGGTATACATCTCCTCGCAAGGAGTGGTGAATCCTTTGTACGTTGTTCAAACATCTTCGGGCACTTCGGCTTATACCCAATCATCCTGGGTCCACACCTCCTTGGAGATGCTTGCTTAAGATGTCAAAGTATATGTCTTCATGACCAAGATGACTTAAACACCGCAAGTCAAAGGAACATCGCACTTAAGCTGCAGTAAGAACTTCATTAACAAATCTATATGTAGATTACCATATGAAGTTTTACAGCTAGTCACTCCAATGAACTAGTTCCCTTAACTAGCATTCATGTTTATCTCCGGACATCCCAATGTCACCAGCCAGTGAGAATCAGCTGATTAGAGAATAACCCATGCTAGTCTCAACAGAATTGATCGTGTCCGTATTTATCAATTCATCGACTAGGGACAATTTCAATACTTCACAATTGCACATGTAGAGATAATCACTAGTTGTGAATTCATCACAAGTTCTCTCATGCTGTGAATTGTATTGCGGACATTCAGTGAATGAGTTTAAGATCTCAATCAAATACACAAACATGTATACTCAAATAGTGAATATTCATTTATTAAAGTAAATGATTACAATCACAAGGCGATTGCCTTAGGACACTTCTCTCATATTACTAACAAACTCCCACTTGGCCTAATGCCAATCGCTACGGTATCCAATACCACAGGCTCTAACATGACCCTCAAACTTGCTTTGAGGCAAGGCCTTAGTTAAAGGATCCGCTAAATTCCTTTCAGTGGGAATTTTCTCAATTTGTATATCATTCCTACTTATAATCTCTCTGATCAAATGATAGCGGTGAAGCACGTGTTTGGATCGTTGATGAGACCTTGGTTCCTTTGCTTGTGCAATAGCTCCATTGTTGTCACAATAAACCGGTATTGCTTCATCAATGGTTGGAACCTCACCAAGTTTTGAGACAAACTTCTATATCCAGACTACTTCCGTGGTAGAATCCGCTACGGTGTCTTGTTTCGAACTCTTCCAACTTATTGCGCCTCCATTCAAAGTAAATACGCATCCAGACTGAGATTTGGAGTCATCCTGGAAACTGGCATCTGTATACCCACGTATTACCATATCTCCTTCTCCATATATTAGGAACACATCCTTAGTTCTTCTTAAGTACTTAAGGATTGTCTTGACAACCGCCCAATGATCCATTCCTGGATCAGACTAGTATCTGCTCGTGACGCTCAGAGCATACGATACATCGGGTCTAGTACATAACATTGCATACATGATAGATCCTATCGCGGATGCATAAGGAATCTTATTCATGCAAATCCTCTCGTCTTCTGTGCGCGGACACATAGACTTTGAAAGGTTGATCCCATGCCTGATGGGAAGGTAACCTTTCTTGGATTCCGACATGCTAAACCTTTTTAGCACTCGGTCTATATATGTAGACTGCGAAAGACCAAGCAACCATTTTGATCTATCTCTATAGATTCTAATCCCAAGGATATAGGTTGCTTCTCCTAGGTCTTTCATGGAGAAAGTTTTGGACAACCAAATTTTAACCGACTGTAAGACTGATATATCGTTTCCTATAAGTAATATGTCATCGACATATAATACTAGGAATACGACTGCACTCCCACTAACCTTCTTGTACACGCAAGGTTCGTCAGGATTTTGTGAGAAATCAAACTCTTTGATTGTCTCATCAAAACGGATGTTCCAGTTCCTTAATGCTTGCTTCAGTCCATATATGGATCGTCGAAGCTTACACACTTTGGTTTTATCAACTGATGTGAAACCTTCAGGTTGTATCATGTATACATCCTCAAGCAGGTTTCAATTAAGGAAAGCTGTTTTCACATCCATTTTTCGTATCTCATAATCATAATGAGCTGCTATGGCTAGGAGCATACGAATGCATTTAAGCATAATTACCTTCCATGTTGGTTTTCTTCTTGAAAACCCACTAGCACCCTATGGGCTTAATCCCTTCAGGTGGGTTAACCAAGTCCCATACTTGATTTTCGTACATGGAATTCATTTCCGACTTCATGGCTTCAAGCCATTTGTCCCTTTCTGAACTTTTCAGAACATCTTCATAACTGATAGGTTCGTCATCGCTTATGAGTAACACGTCGTTCGATTCACTTATGAGAAATTCGTATCTCTCTGGAATATTGCGTGTCCTATCAGACCTACGAAGAGGTGGTGTTGTTTTAGGTTCAACTGATAGCTCATCATTATGAGTTATTGGTTGTGGGTCTAGACTAGGTGTCTCTGTAATGTCTATTGGAGTTTCTTGAACTTCATCAAGTTCAATGCCACTCCCACTATTTTCTTGTAAAAGAAAATCTTTTTCCAGAAATACAGCATGCCTTGAAACAAACACCTTTTGTTCCAAGGGATGATCGAATTGGTAACCCTTTGTTTCCTTAGGGTATCCAATAAATAGACATTTATCAGACTTAGCATCCAATTTGTCTGATACAGTCCGCTTCACATAAGTAGGACAACCCCATATCTTAAGGTGAGTTAAGTGAGGTTTCTTACTATTCCACGTCTCATATGGAGTAGTAGAGACTACCTTGGTCGGGACTCTGTTTAGAAAGTAAATAGCTGTCTTGAGCGCATAGCCCCAAAAGGATTTTGGAAGAGTTGCATGATTCATCATGGATCTAACCATGTCCATCAAGGTTCAGTTACGCCTCTCAGATACACCATTATGCTGTGGTGTATATGGCGGAGTCCATTGAGACAATATCCCATTATCCCTAAGATAATCTTGAAACTCTTGACTTAAGTATTTACCACCCCGATCGGATCGAAGTATCTTAATACTTTTGCCAAGCTGTTTCTCTACTTCATTTCTGAACACTTTGAATTTCTCAAAAGCTTCAGATTTGTGTTTCATCAAGAACACATACCCGAATCGTGAGTGATCATCGATAAAGGTAATGAAGTAGCTATAGCCTCCTTGTGCAAGAGTTGACATTGGTCCGCATACATCAGTATGTATTAGACCAAGCAATTCTCCCACTGGATTACCTTTTCCCGAAAAGGGTAATTTGGCCATCTTGCCTTTTAAGCATGATTCGCATGTATCAAATGAACCGGGTTCAAATGATTCCAGAATTCTACATCGGTGTAATTTGGTCATGCGTTTCTTACTTACATGGCCAAGACGACAATGCCACGTGTAGGAGTCTATTCGATTATCTATTCGAGCACGTTTGTTGCTAACTTCGATATTGAAAACGTCACCAGATAAATCTAACATGTAAATACCATTGCACAAAGTTCCAGTCCCATAAAGAACGCCATTTAAAGTTATGTAACAACAATTGTTACTAAAAGTTAAATGATAACCCTTTTCATTCAAACATGAAATAGATACAATGTTCTTTATTAACGAAGGAACAAAATAACAATTATCCAATTCTAAAACAAGTCCAGTAGGGAGCTTTAGCAAATATGTTCCGATGGCAATAGCAGCAATCTTTGCTCCATTTCCAACTCGCAAATTCGCTTCTCCCTTGACGAGTCTTCTTCTATTCCTTAGCCCTTGTATATCATTACATATATGTGAGCTACACCCAGTATTAAGTACCCAGGTGTACGAGGAAATAGAGTGACATTCAATAACGAAGATGCCTGAAGAGGATGGGGCATCGGATGCCTTCTTCTTCAAGGACTCAAGATAAACCTTGAAGTTTCTTCGCTAGTGGCCCTCCTTGCCACAGTGATGGCAAGTGCCTTTTGGTGCCTTTTCAATCCTTTTGTCCTTAGTTAACTTATTGGTGACCAAAATGGAACGCAAATTCAGAGAAGACATGATCGAGTGATTATCCTAGAAATACAAATTGAGCTTATGTGAGAAGAATGATAAAGAATGCATCAATATACATTAATTAAATCCTATTTATTTTTTGAATTGAATAACCCTTTTGTCAATTCGGGAGATCGTAGGAGCATCTCCAAATAGGTTGATATCCAATCATAGATAAGAACAACCATGGCTGTGGCCATCAAGTTATTCTTAGCTTTGAAGGTAGGTAATTATACCGATTACACATCACATATATGTAACTATCACTTTATGCTATCAACTAATTGAATGTTTGCATAAATCATTGGGTTGTTAACTCATTAACAAGTATGTAACATTATACATAGCACCCAACTGCACCTCTCTTTACATCGACCTTGGCTGTGGCACAACAAATCGATGCTCCAAGCTTAAGGCTGACCCATTAATCAAGAAATAGTTTTAATATGGTTGGAGCTCATTCAACCGTTTAGTCAGGCTTGGATGTGTCCAACAACTAAAACTAAGGATTGACCTCTGACTCCAACTATATTAATCATAAACTAATTCCATGGTTTGACAATTTAATGGAAGGTGTTAGCCTTAATATTTTGTAAGGGGTTTTGGGTCTCATCCTTTCTTTTCTAAGCACATTCATGACATATAATTATGTCATGTACTAACGATTTCCTTAATAAAGTATGTATGTGACTTAATTTATCAAGTCTCATTAATTGAATTAGGAACCGGATTTCCTAATTCTAATTTCATACTTTATTCAAGGAATTATTTTGGGAAACAATTTCCTAAATTGTCATAATCAATTTCGGAAATAATATGTTTAAGACTTTGATTTCTCTAAATCAAATCTTATTAAATTAAGAGACAGATTCCCTTAATTCAACCACATATTATTTTCATGAAAATCTATTTTAAGAAAACTCTATAGGAAACCATTTTCCTAATTAATTTTGGAGACAACAATATGTAAGAGCATCACCTCTTAAATCAAATAAGGAAATTATCGTTTGAGAATCACCTCAAAATTTCCAAGATTTGATTACATATTTTATTTATGGATTTATTAATTTCAACAAATTATTTTCTTTGGGTGGCTCCCCGAGGCTCAGATACCCAAAAAAAAGGAATTTGTTGTAAATCTAATTTGGTCCGCTCCCCGAGGCGTAACGAAATTAAACATGACAATTTTATCCAAAATAGGAAATTAAATTACAACAACTAACTTTAAATTAGACGGCTTCCCGAGGCTCAATCCAAAATAAAGAATTTTGTTAATAATTTAAAACCAATTTGAATTTAATTGTCAATTAATAATCTATAAATTTGTCTAGACTTTCTTGAAAGAAAGTGCCCAAAATTGCGAAATTTCATAATAGATTTTCAGAATAATTGTAAGTTTCTGGTACAAAAAAAACTTACATATTTCTAAAATTGGAAAATTTCCAAAATAGGAAATTTCCAAAATTAGAAAGTTTCCAAAAATGGGAAGTTTTCACAATTATTATAAAATTTTAGAAATTAGGATATTTCAAAAGTTTGCGAAATTTCATGAGGATTTCCAAACTTTGAAATTCCTAAATCTAAAATTTATCATAATTGGAAAGTTTCCATAATTGGAAAATATTCCAAAATTGAGATCATGACAAAGTTTTCCACAAAACAATTATATGATTATGTCGAACACTAACCGGCTCTGATACCACTGTTGGGACTGGGTGCATGTTAACAAGGATACGGGTTCGTAATTTTTAAAAATAATTACGTGCAGCGGAAGAATTAGCATAAATAATTTCTCAAATTATTTTAACCACGTATCTAGCATGCAACCTTATGATGTGTGGACATGATCATAAATTAAAATTTTGCAGAAAGTAATCTAATTTACTCAATACCTCGCGTAACTCGAAGTGAGGGACGAGATCCAACAGTAGCGTCCATTGGAAGCTCCGCCTCTATTCGCGTCCACGCCGAGTTCTCTTTGGGATGACTTCGCAAAGCCACGAGTTTCGTGTCGACAAGAACTACTAGATTCTCCAAAGGCACAACTAGAATATCAAGAGAGAGAGATGGAAACTAACCACCAAGTAACGGAATCAAGATTCCGGGGAAAGGAAGGAAGGAGTCGCGACCCGCTTCTTCTTCTTCTTCAGCCTCTTCTTGGTGGTGGCCCACGGCAAGGGAAGGAGGCGCCGGCCCTAGAGGGGGGGAGGGCGCCGGCCCTAGAGGGAGAGGGAGAGAAGGAGAGAGAGAGAGAGGGCTTGCTACTTAATCTCTTGAATTGATTTCCAAGCCTTGCCTATGCACCTTTATATAGTAGCCTCTCCATTGCCAAGTCTCCCATTTAACGGAATAAATTTTCATAAGAAATTTATCTTATAAATTTTCTTATGAATTATTCCGTTATGCCAAGTTTTATTATAACTAACTTTATAATAAAACAAACACATCTCCCCTTTTATTATGGAATAAATTTTCACAAAAATTTATTATATAAATTTTTCTTATCATGGAAAAATCAATTCATAATTGATTTTATAAAATAAAATAAACCAATCCATGGTTCATTTTAATTTCCATAAAAAGAATAAATTTATTATATAAATTTTTTTTTCTCATCATGGAAAAATCAATTCATAATTGATTTTATAAAATAAAATAAAGCAATCCATGGTTCATTTTAATTTCCATAAAAAGAATAAATTTATTATATAAATTTTTATTATCATGGAAAAATCAATTCATAATTGATTTTATAAAATAAAATAAACCAATCCATGGTTCATTTTAATTTCCATAAAAAGAATAAATTTATTATATAAATTTTTCTTATCATGGAAAAATCAATTTATAATTGATTTTATAAAATAAAATAAACCAATCCAAGGTTTATTTTAATTTCCATGAAAATAAATATCTTTATATAAATTTTTTATATAAATTTCTTTATATTTATTTATCCATAATTTTATAAAACAAATCGCGCTTGATTTATTTTATAATTTAAACCAAATAAATTGGTTTCCCTCCTTTATTGTGGCCGGCCAAACCAAAGAGGGTGGGCACCCTCTTTGGCCGGCCACACCAAGCCAAACCCTTGCGAATTAAACTCATTTAATTCGTCCAATAAGCCTTCAAAAAACTTAGCCATTTTAAGCTTCCGATGCGCCTCTGATAAATTCAGATTCGACTTATTTCTCTTGATTGGAAAATCCAATTTTTAACTCGTTTTAAATCCCTCGGATTACTCGTAGTGCGTGTGACTTAATAGGCTTTCGATTTATGTTGGCCGTCTATAATTATCCAATTATAGAACGATCATGAGTGGCACCTAGTAGTACATCATGATCCCCAATTAATCGAAAGATCAACGGTTGACCTCAGAAATAATTCTGAAACCCTCCAGCAGCTATAATGAATCGTGCCTCATTCCCTTCACTATTTTATACCCACTTGGTTCAGGACACGGTTTATGTGTGTCAGTCCCCACTAGGCTGACTACGTCACACCTAGCCCAAGTAACGTTCTCTCGTCCTTTGGATTCTAATTACTCTCATGTATTTAAGAGACTCATAATCTGAACATGTCATGCTCTGGCCAGAGGCTTTGAGTAACAATCCGACGATAGGCCTTGGGTATACATCTCCTTGCAAGGAGTGGTGAATCCTTTTTAGGCTGTTCAAACATCTTCGGGCACTTCGGCTTATACCCAATCATCCTGGGTCCACACCTCCTTGGAGATGCTTGCTTAAGATGTCAAAGTATAAGTCTTCATGACCAAGATGACTTGAACACCGCAAGTCAAAGGAACATCGCACTTAAGCTTCAGTAAGAACTTCATTGACAAATCTATATGTAGATTACCATATGAAGTTTTACAGCTAGTCACTCCAATGAACTAGTTCCCTTAACTAGCATTCATGTTTTTCTCTGGACATCCCAATGTCACCAGCCAGTGAGAATCAGCTGATTAGAGAATAACCCATGCTAGTCTCAACAGAATTGATCGTGTCCATATTTATCAATTCATCGACTAGGGATAATTTCAATACTTCACAATTGCACATGTAGAGATAATCACTAGTTGTGAATTCATCACAAGTTCTCTCATGCTGTGAATTGTATTGCGGACATTCAGTGAATGAGTTTAAGATCTCAATCAAATACACAAACATGTACACTCAAATAGTGAATATTCATTTATTAAAGTAAATGATTACAATCACAAGGCGATTGCCTTAGGACACTTCTCTCATATTACTAACAGGTACCATTTTCTTTTATTCGATTGTTTCTTTTCACTTTCGCTGTCATATGTTGTGCTCTGTTGTGTCGTATGCTTTTCGGCAGTATAGTTGTACTTTTGTGTGCCATGGAGGCCCTCGATTTCGGTTTGCTTTTGTTGTAAGTCGTACCTGTACGCAGCTTTGTCGTCATTTTCGTTTTCATTTATTACAGTTGCTTGTTCTAGCCCTATAGGCTGCGATACAAGCAGGCTGAGGTATGTGGAACGAGATGGCTATAGAGGGGGGGGTGAATATAGACAGTCGCTTGCCCCTTGAAAACTTATCACGATTTCTGCAACTCAAATATCAGTAGCACAGCGGAAAGAGTGGAAAACAGAGTATGCAGAAAAACGAAACGAAAGCAAAACAAACACAACTAGCAAGATCGCTAACAAGGAGGGTTTACAAGGTTCGGGGATAACTTGCCCCTACTCCTTGGCGTGCCCTTGAGGTGGGCGATCCCTTGATCGTCGGCAGATCAAGCCCCGGTTAACACCGGATATGAAGCAACCTCCTTCTCGGTGGAGAAACCTCTCCACAGCGTGTTTCAACAATGATATATAATGAGCACAATGAAACAACAACAAGAAGGATCTTACTCAAGCTCTTAGCAAGACAAAACACAGCAAGCTTCCCTGAGCTCCACCCAGTGGCGATCTCACGCAGACCCCTGTCTGCTTCGTGTCTTCCCACTGTCGGACTCCAAGCTTCTTGTTTTCTCCTTCAAGCGCTCAAGTATGATGATTGCTCCTCTATAGCTTGCTTAGAATGGTTGAAGAACTCAAGAACAGCAAGCTTGTAGCAGCAGAACGCAAGAACACGAAGAACTTTTCAAACTGAATCGCAAAAACTCTACAGCCTCGTCTTCTCGCGTTTCCTTTTGTTTCTCCGCCAAGCGACAAGTGACCACATCTCTGTAGCTCCCAGCTACTCATCTGCCAACGCCAGCCTCTACTGAGCTATCTCTGGACTCACTGAGCTCCTCAGCCAAGCTCCAGTCTCAGCTCCAGTCTTCAGCTCGCCGTTGCAACCTGAGATGTGAAAAGGGACAAACCTGCTCCAAGGAAAGCACGCTTTGACTTCTCCTTGAGTGTTTGAATCCTCCCCTGTCACCTGAAACTCAATCAGAGCATTAGAGCAGAAGATCACGCAGCATATCACATATCAGAAACATACATCAGCAAATCCGATTCGATCAGACGCTCTGACCGCGTCTGACAGTGAAATTTGAATTAAAGTGATCGGTCACCGGACCGATCCAGGGTGTGTGGATCGGTCACCAGATCGATCCACTGCTTTGCTGGGATTCCCAGCTCTCACAGCTATACACGCCTGATCGGTCACCAGACCGATCAGGGTGAAGCCTGATCGGTCACCAGACCGATCAGATTGGATCCTGATCGGTCACCCAGATCGATCAGGGCAGATGAACAGTAACTTTTTAATCAAATCCAAGATCCCTGATCGGTCACCAGACCGATCCAAGACTTTGATCAGCAAGGGAACTCACTCACCGTTTGCTCCCTGATCGGTCACCAGACCGATCAGGATCAAGACAGCAAGGAAGCAGCCTGCTCCCTGATCGGTCACCGGTCCGATCAGGAGCCACACAGTAGATTCCCAATCTCACTGTGCGCTCCCTGATCGGTCACCAGTCCGATCAGACATAGCTGGATCGGTCACCAGACCGATCCACTAAGGAGCAGCGTGCCAATGTCCCTGATCGGTCACCAGACCGATCCAGTGACTCAACCCTAGCCCTCCAAGCTAGGAATTCATCCACCTTAGCCCTCCAAGCTAAGGATTTTTCCATCTAACTCTCCAAGTTGGGAATTTGCACCTAACCCTCCAAGTTAGGACTTTTCACCTAGCCCTCCAAGCTAGGACTTTTCACCTAGCCCTCCAAGCTAGGACTTTTCACCCAACTCTTCCGAGTTAGAACATCATCCAACCTAGCCCTCCAAGCTAGGCACCTGACCCTCCAAGCCAGGACTTTTTCACCTAATTCTCCAGGATGGGAATTTGCACCTAACCCTCCAAGTTAGGACTTTTCACCTAGCCCTCCAAGCTAGGACTTTTCACCCAACCCTTCCGAATTAGGACTTTTCCAACACCTAGCCCTCCAAGCTAGGATTTTCCACACCTAACCTCCCAGGTTAGGATTTTCCATATCATGCCTAATCATCGATCAGGACTTAATCATAATCCACCTAACCTCCCAGATTAGGATTTTCCATATCATAATCATCCTCCTAAACTAAAATCGTTGTCAACACCAAAACAACAATCAGGGCCAGACTGCATCAACAATCTCCCCCTTTTTGTTGTTTGACAACCCGATTTTAAGTTTAGGGATTCTCAATCAATATTCCAACTTTAGAATCATAGGGGAATCCAGATCCTCCCCCTACAACATGATCATGCTAAACTTAACCAATCCACACTCTCCCCCTTTGTCGAACATCGAAAAGGGACAAGAGGGACTGTCAAGATTAAGATGAACTCCCCCTCAATCCTAGAGGTATCCCAACTCATCAAAAATGTGATAGTTTGTGGAATTGGCATACGAACACATGTGAAAAATTATAGCAAGACATAGCAATCACATGCATCATATGAGTAGGAAATATAGACTCCCAAAGCATGCCATAATATTCATAAGTATCAACTAAACATGGTAATCGCAATCGAACAATCATGCAGATAACAGGTACATAATCAGTCATGGCATCAACAATAGTAGATAAGCATGGCAGATAGAAATATATAGGTCAAGGCATGAAAGCATCCAAACAAGTAGCAAAATATGTGTGACTCAAGGTCACACCAACAAAGTCAGAGGGCATACAGCCCAAAAGTCATAGTCAAATACATAGATAAAACAGCAGGTATCCGAGCTCAAGAGTCAGCAGGAGGGTCGTCATCGTGCATAAGGTCGTCCATCGAGGCATCAGTCGGGGCCAGAGGCCCTGGTGCAGTACTCGAAGGAGCTGCACCTCCAGGAAATGTGTGGCTGCGCCACTCATCATACCATGTCTGCTGGAGTGTGCGGGTCCCTGAGAGGTCGGTCTCGATCCTGGTCAGTCGGGAATCGAAAGAGCGAAAGCCCGAACGAAACTCCTCACGATCTGTCGCCCCCAGCTGAATAAGCTCCTGAACAGTCTGATCTAGCTCTGAGATCTGCCATCGGAGATCCGGGTCCGGCTCATCATAGTCATCGTCATCAGCAGCAGCGGCTGGCGCCTGACCCTGTGGAACTCCCCGTGGTAACTCCCCAAGAACCCTACCATCTTTCCAGATCAACATCCGATCGGGCCCCCGAATAATGATGCCAGACTTGGCGAAGGCACGCCGGCCAAGTCTGCAATCCTGTCGTATCATAGGCACCGTCCGACCCCTGGTAACATCAACACCTACTGACATGAGCCAGTCGGTGATGACGTGACCAAAAGGCATGTAGACAGTGCGGCGGCTGGACTCCTCTCGATAAGACAAAATGGACTGGAAGATGCTCTCCATAATATCGAAATCCGAACGGCTGTGCATGCCGTAGAGCATCAAACAGTGATAGGGTCGGATCTCAGCTAAGGGTTTGGAGGTGATTGGAAGGATACAATTTGTGATGATCTTGAAAAGTATATAGCTAATGGGAGACAGTCGCAGCGCAGCAAAGGTAGGAAAGTCAGGTCCAAGCTCATCAAGACCGTCTGGACGCGGACAACCAAAGAAATATCGATAGATGGAATCAGGGGTAACGTCTGCAAAGGGTGCTAGCAGGGGATTAGGAAGGTCAGGATAGAGCGAATAAA
The DNA here is from genome assembly GCA_024364735.1 of Boesenbergia rotunda. Taxonomy (NCBI): domain Eukaryota; kingdom Viridiplantae; phylum Streptophyta; class Magnoliopsida; order Zingiberales; family Zingiberaceae; genus Boesenbergia; species Boesenbergia rotunda. Next base: position 5,807 of record JAGFNQ010002574.1, on the reverse strand, counting down.
GATTCGGTGATCGTCGACCACCCAAGTACTCAGCCAAAATCTCATATGAAAAGTCAAGGTTCGTCTTCCCGACTCGAGTGGTGAACTCGAATCCCCCTTTAGAGCTTGGTTGTAGGTTGTTGTAAAATTCGGAGACGAGGTCGTAATTTATGGTTCTTTCCAAAGAAAGAAGAAACCCCAGATTGTAATAAGTAACAATCTCCATAACAGAAGGGCAGAACTCCGTTAGGAAAGGAATGTCAATGGACCTGCAGGGTAAAAGTTTGAATGTCCTAGCTTGAAAGGCCTGCTCACAGGCTGCATTTGGGAACCTGGAGCTAGAAGAAGGCTGTGGCCTTCTGGAAGGGGCAGAGGAGGAAGGAGCCTTTCCCCTTGAACTTCCCTCCGTACCCTCCTTTCCCTTAGATGACTTTCTACGGAGGTTTGAATGGATCATGACACATAGATTGAAGCACAAGAATTGATCATAAGAGGAGACCCAATCAAAAGATATAAAATTTTGGTCATAAGATGAAAAGAACAAGAACAAAAATATGATTAGCTTCACAAACATATATTCTAAGAGCTATTGTGAAGGGAAACTTGAAAGCAAATCTTACTTAGGCGCCATTGGAGTTTGTTTGAGAGATTGCAAACTCGGACAAGAAGAACACTTCGAGCACGCACGCGCGTGAAGAAGGAGTTCGGAGAGAACGCCTGTAGAAGCTTTCGCTCGCCCGCGAGTGAAGAAGGAAGACACAAGACTCTCTCGCTCGCTCGCACAAGGTTGTTTCGGCGCTAGGGTTCGGGAAAACGAAGATTTGGAGAGTTAATCGGTTGGTGGATCGGTCCACCAACCAAAATTTAATGCGGTTGATCGGATCACCGTTCGATCTGATCGCGTCCCGACCGATCAGAAAACATCCTGATCGGACTGGAATGGTCCTGATCGGTCGGATGACCGATCAGACGCGCTCCTGATCGATCGGATGACCGATCAGGATTCGATCAGTAGGATCCGGAGTGAAAATTCTGAGCCCCCTGATCGGTCTGTGGACCGATCCCCACAGGGTGCCAGATCGGTCGGGAGACCGATCCAGGCTAGCTCAGAACACTTAGTCAGATTTCGGGAGATCACGGCTTGCCTCACAGATCGGTCTGTGGACCGATCAGCCAGATGCCTGATCGGTCCGGTGACCGATCAGGGTTCCTGATACGAACTGAAATGTTCAGTTTCAGAACTTCTGAAATTTTCAAAAGAAATCTGGTGAACTTTGTCGAACTTAGACATGATTTTCTGATTAGAATTGATCCCTTAACAAGAATCATAAGTCCTTATAAGTTCAACAAACACTTTGACCCCTCTTAATGAAGTCAAACTCAACCATCAATCAATCAAGCAAATTCAAACAAGTTTCTACTCCAACTTCAAGTTTCCAATCAAGTTGCCTTGATTGGAATGTCCAAGTATGATCATGGAGCCATATACACATATGTTATGCAATGGTTTTCCCCATACTTGGTCACCACCGTGATTATTATCTCGTCAACTTAATTTCTCAATTGATGCAATGACATTTTGAGAAATTGAGTTGAACCTAACATCTCACCCCATATCTAGCAAACAAAAACATTTTGGTAACCCTTATAGTTTGTGTGAGATGTTCCCAAAGTTACCCAATTGTTCCCTAACAATTTGAACTAATCATGAAGGGTTTTGTACACAAAATTGAGAATCACGCGACACATTCCCAATTCCCGTCTTAGGAAGCTAAATTCACTCTCGGGAAGTGGTTTAGTGAAAATGTCAGCTAGGTTTGACTTTGACTCTACATGTGAGAGTATGATGTTCCCCCTAGCTACATGATCTCTAATGAAGTGGTGTCTTACCTCAATATGTTTTGTCCTAGAGTCATGGACCGGATTCTTGGTTAAGTTAATTGTGCTAATGTTATCACATAACACTTGCACACCATTGTAACTCAATCCATAGTCCTCTAAGGTGTGGATCATCCACAACAATTGTGATATACTCTCTCCCATGGCGATATACTCTGCCTCGGTAGTGGAAAGAGCAACACAATGTTGCTTCCGACTCGACCAACTTACTAGAGACAATCCTAAGAATTGGCAGCCCCCACTAGTACTTTTTCGGTCCAACTTACATCCAGCGTAGTCGGAATCCGTATAGCCCATCAAATCAAAAGATTCGGTACGGGGATACCAAAGACCTACACCAATTGTGCCCTTGAGATATCTCAAAATTCGCTTAACAGCAATTAGGTGAGATTCCTTGGCACAGACTTGATACCTAGTGCACATCCCTACAGCAAATAGTATATCTGGTCGACTAGCTGTGAGATATAGCAAACTACCTATCATGCTTCGATATTGAGTTGGATCATTATCTAATCTTGTGTTTGTGGCCATGGGAGTGGTTACCTCTTTTGAATCACTCATATTGAATTTTCGAAGCATTTCATGTGTATACTTTGATTGGTGCACATGGATACCATCGCGAGTCTGCTTGATTTCAAGTCCAAGGAAGAAAGTCAACTCTCCCACTATACTCATTTCAAACTCACTCTCCATGTGTCCGATAAATTCACGTAAATAGCCCTTGTTGTTTGAGCCACAAATTATGTCATCGACATATACTTGGGCTACAAATATATTGTCACCATCTCTTCGTAGAAATAGTGTAGGGTCTATTTGACCTCTAACGAAACCCTTTCCAATCAAGAATGTCGACAACCGCTCATACCAAGCCCGGGGTGCTTGTTTAAGGCCATAGAGTGCCTTCTTGAGCTTGTACACGTGGTTTGGATATTCGGTACTCTCAAACCCTGGAGGTTGTTCGACATAGACTTCTTCCCTAATCAAACCATTTAGGAAGGCCGATTTGACGTCCATTTGAAATAATTTGAAGCCTCGATGTGCTGCAAATGCAAGCATCAATCGGATGGACTCTAATCGTGCCACGGGAGCATAAGTCTCATCATAATCAAGACCTTCAACTTGACTGTAGCCCTTGGCTACCAAGCGTGCCTTGTTTCTAATGATTTCTCCCTTGTGGTTTAATTTGTTTTTGAAGACCCATTTAGTTCCAATAACGGTGGTCTTCTTAGGCCTAGGGACTAAGTCCCAAACCTGACTCCTCTCAAATTGACCTAGTTCGTCTTGCATCGCGATAATCCAATCGGGATCATTTAATGCTTCATCAATTTTTCTAGGTTCAATTTCGGAAATTAGAGCAACTTCATTAGCCTCATTCCGGAAGAATGATCTAGTCCTAACCCCTTGATGGATGTCTCCAACAATTTGGTCTTGGGGATGACTAGAGGCTAGTCTCGTTTGCCTTGGTGTTGGTGGTGCTTCTTGAATAGGTTCACTAGACACAAATTCAGCCTCAGGATCCGGCTGTTCAATGGGTTGTCTAGGCTCACCGTCATCAGACTCATCACCATCAACAACACTTGGAGTTTCTTTCAAACTTAGTCTCCTAAGTTCAAGTTGAGCTCCTTCTACATTCTCTGATTGGTCAATTGATTTTGGACTTTCCTCAAAAACCACATCAGAAGACTCTTCAACTAGTCTAGCTTTCTTGTTGTAGACTCGGTAGGCTTTACTAACGAGGGAGTACCCGACTAGTATCCCATCATCAGCTTTTGCCGTGAACTTTCCAAGGTGATCCTTGGTGTTTAGGATGAACATCTTACAGCCAAACACCCTAAGATGTTTAACCGTAGGTGGTTTCCCAAACCAAAGTTCGTGGGGAGTCTTTCCTAAAAACCTATGAATGAGAACTCGATTTTGCACATAACAGGTTGTATTCACAGCTTCAGCCCATAAGTAACTCGAGAGTGAATACTCATTAAGCATACTTCGTGCAGCCTCTTGAAGAACACGGTTCTTCCTCTCTACAACACCATTTTGTTGTGGTGTTCTAGGAGTAGAGAGCTCATGCCTATAACCCTTATCTTGACAAAATTCTAGAAACCTTTGGTTTTGAAATTCACCTCCATGATCACTTCTTATTGTCTTAACTGTTGATGATTTCTCATTTTCAACCCTTCTACAAAAGGAAATGAAAATATCTAAGGTTTGATCCTTATGTTTTAAAAAGTAAGTCCAAGTATATCTAGTAAAATCATCAATGATAACAAAGCAATATCTACTTCTATTTAATGATGTGATGGTACTACAATCAAATATATCCATGTGAAGTAAATCTAAAGCATTGGAAGTACTTACAGTGCTTTTACCTTTATGTGCAGATTTTGTTTGCTTACCCATTTGACACGCATCATATAATTTATCTTTTCCATACTTGATGCTTGGTAAGCCTCGCACTAGTCCCTTGTTGGCCAACTTCCGGATGTTCTTCAAGTTCACATGTGCTAGTCTCCGGTGCCAAAGAGTGGACTCTTCTTCTTTTGACATGAAACACTTAGCAAAAGCATTAGTAGCACTTTTAAATGAAACTTGATAAATATTGTCTACTCTTGCTCCTACTAGTACCGTGTCCAAGGTGTCATTTTGTCTAACTAGACATTGACTTGGTTGGAAATCAATTGTGTAACCCGTGTCACACAATTGACTGACACTTAGGAGATTAAACTTCATCCCCTTGACTAGAAGGACATTTGAGATTCTAAGACATTCAGATATTTGAATGTCTCCTATTCCTATGACCTTAAGGCTACCATTGTTACCAAATGATACTGTAACGACCCGAAAAATTCTCTTAATATTTTATTAAAATATTAAGCATGTCTAGATAATTCTCCGAAGGACATAGAGGTAATAATACAAACTTTGGCCTAGAAAATCCATGTTTTCCCATTTAAATTAGGAAAAGGGCACTAATGGACCTTATATAGGCTTGCTAGTACCATAATTATCGGTGGATTTTAGGTGGAAATTAGTATAAAGATAAATAGGATTTAATTGGACATATTAGCATGATTATGGGTAAGTATTAGTTTAATTTTCCTATTTAATTTGAGGAATTAGGTACTAATGGGCCTTAAATGGGCTCCGAAAAATGGGTATTAATTGGGTAAAATTCATATAAATATAAAAGAATTTTATTTAGGAATATTGGCAAAATTATGGGTCATTTTTGGAGAATTTTCGAAATAAAAGGGGAATTTTCGAAAATAAGAAAAAGGATTAAATAAAATAAAAATAAAGGTGCATGGGCCAAGGATTGAACCTTGGACCTCTTGTACAACCAATGAATGCTTTACCAACTCACCTAGCAAGGAATTCTTGTGAGGAAAGGAAGTGAATGGTGGTTAAATGGTAGAGGAAGATGAAGGGCCATAGAAAACTCTTCATTCACCACCTTAATGGTTGATTAATAAGGGGGTTTGGGAGTTTCATTCTTCATGCCATCAAGTGCATTTGCTCCTCTCTTCCTTCTCCATTCTTGACGAGCACTCAAGGAGGACTTCTCCCTTGAGAAAACTTCACAAAAAGTCTCATCCTCCAAGATCTAAGGTCTTCTCAAGTTTCCAAGGGCTAGGTGTGGTCAAGTCTTCTTCCTTCTTTCCATCCAAGGTCTAAAAATCAAGAAATCTAAGGTAAGACTCCCTCACCTGTGGTATAATAGTTACCAACATTTTCCATGATTTTTGGCTGGATATATGGGTGAGTTTCGGATTTAATGTTGAAGGAAAACAAAATCCAGGTTTCTATGGTTCAAAGGTTTCGGCCAGCATGTTTTAAAGGTCCATAATTATGCTAAAAATCATGATAATATTATTTGATGTTCCCTTATGATGTTTAGAAGTTAATTGAAATTTTTGGGGATTTTTGTCATG
>JAGFNQ010002573.1:119810-225662 GCA_024364735.1 Boesenbergia rotunda | reverse complement strand
CGAGTAGGCAATGGAGCAAGGGTTGCTGCTGTTGCTATAGGGACTTACTTTCTATCTCTACCCTCTGGGCTTGTACTGGAATTGAATAACTGTTGTTATGTACCTGTACTAACAAAGAATATCATTTCAGTTTCATGTTTAGATAACAAAGGTTTTTCATTCATAATAAAGGACAAATGTTGTTCTGTTTATTTAAAGGATATGTTCTATTATAGCGCACATCTGATGAATGACCTCTATATTCTAGACTTAGAGAGCCCTATCTATAACGTGAATACCAAGAGATTGAGATCAAATGAGTTGAACCCAACCTATCTCTGGCACTGTCGCTTAGGCCACATAAATGAGAGTCGCTTGTCCCAGCTCCATAAGGATGGTTTGCTGGACTCATTTAATTTTGAGTCATATGAGACATGCGAGTCATGCCTTCTAGGCAAGATGACTAAGACTCCCTTTAGTGGACATAGCGAAAGAGCGACAGACTTGTTAGGACTCATACATAGTGATGTATGTGGCCCTTTCAATGTCGCTGCCAGAGGTGGTTATAGATACTTCATCACATTTACTGATGATTTCAGTAGATATGGTTATGTGTACTTGATGACACATAAGTCCGAGTCCTTTGAAAAGTTCAAAGAATTCAGAAATAAAGTACAAAACCAACTCGACAAGAGTATTAAAATACTTCGATCAGATCGAGGTGGAGAATACTTGAGCCATGAGTTTCGTGACTATTTAGCTGAGTGTGGGATTCTATCTCAACTCACTCCTCCTGGGACACCACAATGGAATGGTGTATCTGAAAGGAGGAATCGTACCTTATTAGATATGGTACGATCTATGATGAGTCACGCAGATCTTCCTATATCCTTTTGGGGATATGCTCTAGACACGGCAGCGTTCACACTTAACCATGTTCCATCAAAGGCGGTCATGAAGACACCATATACGATATGGACTGGGAGGAATCCCAAGATGTCTTTCATGAGAGTTTGGGGTTGTGAGGCATACGTTAGACGTCAAGTCTCAGAAAAACTGGGACCCAAGTCCGATAAGTGCTATTTCGTGGGATATCCCAAGGAAACTAAGGGATATTACTTCTACATTCCCAGTCAGCACAAAGTGTTTGTTGCTAAGACTGGGGTCTTTCTAGAAAGGGACTTTGTTTCTAGAAAGACTAGTGGGAGTTCGTTTGATCTTGAAGAAGTTCAAGACAACGACCATAGCACTGAGCCCTTGATGGATACTGAACAGGAACCACAAGAAGTTGTGGATGAGATTGTTACACAAGAAGTTGTGGAACAACAACCTGTTCAGGTAGACCTACCTCTTCGCAGGTCTGATAGGGTACGTCGTCAGCCTGAGAGATATTCATTTCTCTTGCCTAACCATGATGACGTTATGATCATTGAGAATGAGCCTACCACCTATCAGGTGTTAGTGCAATCTTGGTTAGGTCAGGGTTGACCTAGGTTGACTAGGCTCAGGTGAGCTTGAGTCTAGCAAGCTCGGGTGAGCTTGAGGTGTATGTTTCGATGTTTGACATTGATGTTTGAATTTGATAATTATGTTTGAATGCCGTATGGTGTCAAGTGGGTCAAGGTTGACTGGAGACTTGACTAGGTGAAGTCCAGGTGGATCGGGGAGATCGTGCGCTGGCATGGGAAAAGACCTAGTGGGACTAGGCACACCTAGTGGGACTAGGTGAAATCCAGGTGGATTGGGGAGATCGTGTAGGGACCGGGTGCATGTCGACAAGGATACGAGTTCGTAAAATTTAAAATTTTTACGTGCAGCGGAAGAGTTTGCATAAAATAATTTCCTAAATTATTTTAACTTCGTATCTAGCATGCAACCTTATAGTGTATCGACATAATCATGAAATAAAAGTTTGCGGAAAAGTAAACTAATTTACCAAATACCTCGCGTAACTCGAAGTAAGAGACGAGATCCAACCGTAGCGTCCCTTGGAAGCTTCGCCTCTATTCGCGTCCACGCCGAGTTCTCTTCGGGATGACTTCGCAAAGTCACGAGTTTTGTGCCGACGAGAACTACTAGATTCTCGGAAGGCACAACTAAAGGACAAGAGAAATAATCATATCGAAAAATTCACCATCAAGGTTGGCCGGAGAAACCTTGCTTTCCCGTTGCATGCAAATTGATCAAAACGGAATTCCCGTTGCATGCAACCGTTGCATGCAAATTAATCAAAACGATCAAATGGCTTTCCCGTTACATGCAAACCGTTGCATGCGAATTGACCAAAACGATCAAATGGAAATCCCGTTGCTTGCAAACCGTTGCATGCTTAATTGATCAAAACGATTAAAACGGAAATCCCGTTTCATGTACAACCCATGCATGCTCCCGTTCCGTTGCACTCAAGCATGGAGAAGAAAGCAGCTTCATGCATGGAGAAGAAAAACAACGTTGCTGTTTGGCGCCGCTGTTTGCATGCACAGCCCATTCGGCGCCGCACTCACGCATAGACTGCTCTGCGTGGAGAACGGCTGCATGCATAGCCCGGAGAAGAACAACAGAGTTGTTTGGCGCCGCACTACGTGGAGAAGAACTGCTGCCTCTCTTGTTCGGCGCCGCACACCGAGAGGGAGAGAGAGAAGAGGAGAGGAGATAAATTAATCTTTGATTAATTGATTGATCTATCTAAAGGGTTAGCCTTTGGTCCTTTATATAGTAGCAACTCTTTGCTAAGTCTCCCTCTAAACGGAATTAGTTATAAGAAATTTATCCTATAAATTCTCTTAACTAATTATTCCGTTTAAACCAAGTTTTATTATAAACTAATTTATAATAAAACTAATTCTTCTTCTCTTTAAATTATGTAATAAATTTTATAAGAAATTTATAAACTTTCTTATTATGGAAAAATCAATTCATAATTGATTTTATAAAATTAAAATAAACCAATTCATGGTTATTTTAATCTTCCATAAAAGAATAAATTTCTATAAATTTTATTTATATAAATTTCTTTATACAAATTTATTTATCCATAACAAATCACACTAGATTTATTTTATCAATTAAACCAAAATAAACTTGGTTTATTCTCCTTTATTGGCCGGCCACCCAAAGAGGATTAATACCCTCTTTGGCCGGCCCAAACCGACCCGAACCGTCGCGAATTAAACTCATTTAATTCGCCCAAAAAGCCTTCAAAAGACTTAGCCATTTTTAGCTTCCATTGCGCCTCTGACCAACTCAGATTCGACTTATTTCTCTTGATCGGAAAATTCAATTTTCAACTCGTTTTAAATCCCTCGGATTACTCGTATTGCGTGTGACTAAATAGGCTTTCGATTTATGTTGGCCGTCTATAATTAACCCATTAATTATAGAACGATCATGAGTGGCACCTAGTAGTACATCATGATCCCCAATTAATCGAAAGATCAACGGTTTGACCCCAGAAGAAATTATTCTGAAACCCTTCAGCAGCTCTAATGAATCGTGCCTCATTCCCTTCACCACCTTATACCCACTTGGTTCAGGACACGGTCTATGGTGTCAGTCCCCACTAGGCTGACTACGTCACACCTAGCCCAAGTAGTGTCTTCCTCGTCCTTTGGATTTCTAATTACTCTCATGTATTTAAGAGACTCGCACTCTTAACATGATATGCTCTGGCCAGAGGCTTTGAGTAACAATCCGACGATAGGCCTGGGTATACATCTCCTCGCAAGGAGTGGTGAATCCTTTGTAGGCTGTTCAAACATCTTCGGGCACTTCGGCTTATACCCAACCATCCTGGGTCCACACCTCCTTGGAGATGCTTGCTTAAGATGTCAAAGTATAAGTCTCCATGACCAAGATGACTTGAACACCGCAAGTCAAAGGAACATCGCACTTAAGCCGCAGTAAGATCTTCATTGACATATCTACATGTAGATTCCCATATGAAGTCTTACAGCTAGTCACTCCAATGAACTAGTTCCCTTAACTAGCATCCATGTTTATCTCCGGACATCCCAATGTCACCAGCCAGTGAGAATCAGCTGATTAGAGAATAACCCATGCTAGTCTCAACAGAATTGATAGTGTCCGTTTTTATCAATTCATCGACTAGGGATAATTTCAATACTTCGCAATTGCACATTAGAGATAATCACTAGTTGTGATCCCATCACAAATTCTCTTATGCTGTGAGTTGTATTGTGGACATTCAGTATATGAGTTTAAGATCCCAATCAAATACACAAAACATGTATACTCAAATAGTGAATTATCATTTATTAAAATAAATGTTTACATCATAAGGCGATTGCCTTAGGACACTTCTCTCATATCACTAACAAACTCCCACTTGGCCTAATGCCAATCGCTACGGTATCCAATACCATAGGCTCTAACATGACCCTCAAACTTGTTTTGAGGCAAGGCCTTAGTTAAAGGATCCGCTATATTCCTTTCAGTGGGAACTCTCTCAATTTGTATGTCATTCCTACTTATAATCTCTCTGATCAGATGATAGCGTCGAAGCACGTGTTTGGATCGCTGATGAGACCTTGGTTCCATTGCTTGTGCAATAGCTCCATTGTTGTCGCAGTAAACCGGCACTGCTTCATCAATGGTTGGAACCTCACCAAGTTTCGAAACAAACTTCTTGATCCAAACTGCTTTGGTGGCAGAATTCGCTACGGTGTCTTGTTTGGAACTCTTCCAACTTACTGCGCCTCCATTCAAAGTAAATACGTATCCAGACTGCGATTTGGAGTCATCCTTATCTGTCTGGAAACTGGCATCAGTATACCCACGTATTATCAAATCTCCTTCTCCATATATTAGAAATACATCCTTAGTTCTTCTTAAGTACTTAAGGATTGTCTTAACAGCCGCCCAATGATCCATTCCTGGATCAGATTGGTATCTGCTCGTGACGCTCAGAGCATACGATACATCGGGCCTAGTACATAACATAGCATACATGATAGATCCTATTGCGGATGCATAGGGAATCTTATTCATGCTAATCCTCTCGTCTTCTGTGCGCGGACACATAGACTTCGAAAGGTTGATCCCATGCCTGATGGGAAGGTAACCTTTCTTGGATTCCGACATGCTAAACCTTTTTAGCACTCGGTCTATATATGTAGACTGCGAAAGACCAAGCAACCGTTTTGATCTATCTCTATAGATTCTAATCCCAAGGATATAGGTTGCTTCTCCCAGGTCTTTCATGGAGAAAGTTTTGGACAACCAAATTTTAACTGTCTGTAAGACTGATATATCGTTTCCTATAAGTAATATGTCATCGACATATAACACTAGGAATACGACAGCACTCTCACTAACCTTCTTGTACACATAAGGTTCGTCATCGCTAATGAGTAACACGTCGTTCGATTCACTTACGAGAAATCCGTATCTCTCTGGAATATTGCGTGTTCTATCAGACCTACGAAGAGGTGGTGTTGTTTTAGGTTCAACTGATGGCTCATCATCATGAGTTCTCGGTTGTGGGTCTAGACTAGGTGTCTCTGTAATGTCTATCGGAGTTTCTTGAACTTCATCAAGTTCAATGTCACTCCCACTGTTTTCTTGTAAAAGAAACTCTTTTTCTAGAAATACAGCATGCCTTGAAACAAACACCTTTTGTTCCAAGGGATGATAGAATTGGTAACCCTTCGTTTCCTTAGGGTATCCAATAGACATTTATCAGACTTAGCATCCAATTTGTCTGATACGGTCCGCTTCACATAAGCAGGACAACCTCATATCTTAAGGTGAGTTAAGTGAGGTTTCTTATTATTCCAAATCGCATATGGAGTAGTTGAGACTACCTTAGTTGGGACTCTGTTTAGCAAGTAAACAGCTGTTTTAAGTGCATAGCTCCAAAAGGATTTTGGAAGAGTTGCATGATTCATCATAGACCTAACCATGTCCATCAAGGTTCGGTTGCGCCTCTCAGATACACCATTATGCTGTGGTGTATACGGCGGAGTCCATTGGGACAATATCCCATTGTCCCTTAGATAATCTTGAAACTCCTGACTTAAGTATTCACCACCTCGATCGGATCGAAGTATTTTAATACTTTTGCCAAGCTGTTTCTCTACTTCATTTCTGAACTCTTTGAATTTCTCAAAGGCTTCAGATTTGTGTTTCATCAAGAACACATACCCGAATCGTGAGTGATCATCGATGAAGGTGATGAAGTAGCTATAGCCTCCTTGTGAAAGAGTTGACATTGGTCCACATACATCGGTATGTATTAGACCAAGCAATTCTCCCACTGGATTACATTTTCCGGGAAAGGGTAATTTGGTCATCTTGCCTTTTAAGCACGATTCGCATGTATCAAATGAACCGGGTTCAAATGATTCCAAAATTCCACATCGGTGTAATTCGGTCATGCGTTTCTTACTTACATGGCCAAGACGACAGTGCCACGTGTAGGAGTCTATTTGATTATCTATTCGAGTACGTTTGTTGCTTACTTCGATATTGAAAACGTCACTGGATAAATCTAACGTGTAGATGCCATTGCACAAAGTTCCATTCCCATAAAGAACGCCATTTAAAGTTATGTAACAACAATTGTTACTGAAAGTTAAATGATAACCTTTTTCATTCAAATATGAAATAGATACAATGTTCTTTATTAACGAAGGAACGAAATAACAATTATCCAATTCTAAGACACGTCCAGTTGGGAGCTTTAGCAAATATGTTCCGATGGCAATAGCAGCAATCCTTGCTCCGTTTCCAACTCGCAAATTCGCTTCTCCTTTGACGAGTCTTCTTCTATTCCTTAGCCCTTGTATGTCATTACATATATGTGAGCTACACCCAGTATCAAGTACCCATGTGTTTGAGGAAATAGAGTGACATTCAATAACGAAGATACTTGAAGAGGATGGGGCATCGGATGCCTTCTCTTTCAAGGACTCAAGATAAATCTTGTAGTTTCTTCGCCAGTGACCCTCCTCGCCACAATGATGGCAAGTGCCTTTTGGTTTCTTTTCAGTCTTTTTAGCCTTTTTCTTCTTTCCCTTATTCTGTTCTTTGGCCTTCCTCTTAGAACCTTTCTTTGAGGAACCAACTAACAGTATCGTCTTCTGATCCTGCTTTACAGAAGGCTCTATAGTCTTCAGCAGGTTGAGCAACTCAGGAAACTGGTCTGGAGTTGCATTTTCAGAAGGACGTTTGGGAAGTTGATCTTCAAGGACACAAGCAGGCTTTTCTGCCTTAAGGACTATCCTCAGGTTTCGAAGCCAGTCTATGAAGTTAGGCCCAGTTAATTTATTGGTGTCCAAAATGGAACGCAAGTTTAGGGAAGACATGACGAGTGATTATCCTAGAAATACAAATTGAGATTATGTGAGAAGATTTATTAAAGAATGTATCAACATACATAAATTAAATCCTATTTATTTTTCGAATTGATTCACCCTTATTATCAATTCGGGAGATCGTAGGAACATCTCCAAATAGGTTGATATCCAACCATAGATAAGAACAACCATGGCTGTGGCCATCAAGTTCCTCTTAGCTATGAAGGTAGGTAATTATACCGATTACACATCACATATATGTAACTATCACATTATGCTATCAACTAATTGAATGTTTGCATAAAACATTGGGTTGTTAACTCATTAACAAGTATGTATCATTATACATAGCACCCAACTGCACCTCTCTTTGCATCGACCTTGGCTGTGGCACAACAAATCGATGCTCCAAGCTTAAGGCTGACCCATTAATCAAGAAATAGTTTTAATATGGTTGGAGCTCATTCAACCGCTTAGTCAGGCTTGGATGTGTCCAACAACCAAAACTAATGATTGACCTCTGACTCGAACTATATTATTCATAAACTAATTCCATGGTTTGAACATGTTGAGGTTCAAGTCGGGCATGGATGTGTCCATCAACCCAAGCGAGAAACAAAACTCCGATTCTAACCATATTAATGGAAGGTGTTGGCCTTAATATTTTGTAAGGGGTTTTGGTCTCATCTTTTCTAAGCACATTCATGACATGTGTCATGACTAACGATTTCCTTAATAAAGTATGTATGTGACTTAATTTATCAAGTCTCATGAATTGAATTAGGAACCGGATTTCCTTAATTCTAATTTCACACTTTATTAAAGGAATTGCTTTGGGAAACAATTTCCTAAATTGTCATAATTAATTTCGGAAATAATATGTTCAAGACTTTGATTTCTCTAAATCAAATCTTATTAAATTAAGAGACAAATCCCTTAATTCAACTACATATTATTTTCATGAAAATCTCATTTAAGAAAACTCTATAGGAAATCATTTTCCTAATTAATTTTGGAGACAACAATATGTAAGAGCATCACCTCTTAAAACATATTTTATTCATGGATTGATTAATTACAACAAATCATTTTCTAAGGGTGGCTCCCCGAGGCTCAGATACCCAAAGAAAAGTAAAGTGTTGTAAATCCAATTGGACGGCTCCCCGAGGCTCAATCCAAATCAAACATGACAATTTCAATTAAAATTGGGAAATTAAATTACAACATCTAACTTTAAATTGGACGGCTCCCCGAGGCTCAATCCAAAATAAAGAATTTGTTGTCAATTTAAAAACCAATTCAAATTTAATTGTCAATTAACTGTCCATGAATTTGTCTAGACTTTCTTAAAAGAAAGTGCCCAAAATTGCGAGATTTCGAAAATAGGTTTTCAGAATAATTGTAAGTTTCTGGTACAAAGAAAACTTACATATTTCCAAAGTTGGAAAATTTCTAAAATAGAAAAATTTTCAAAATTGGAAAGTTTCCAAAGATGGGAAATTTTCACAATTATTATAAAAATTTAGAAACTAGAAAATTTCAAACGTTTGCGAAATTTCATGACGATTTCCAAACTTTGAAATTCCTAATTCTAAAATTTATTATAATTTGAAAGTTTCCATAATTGGAAAAATTTTCCGAAATTGAGATCATGACAAAGTTTTCCACAAAACAATTATATGATTAAGTCGAACACTAATCGCTCTGATACCACTGTAGGGACCGGGTGCATGTCAACAAGGATACGAGTTCGTAAAATTTAAAATTTTTACGTGCAGCGGAAGAGTTTGCATAAAATAATTTCCTAAATTATTTTAACTTCGTATCTAGCATGCAACCTTATAGTGTATCGACATAATCATGAAATAAAAGTTTGCGGAAAAGTAAACTAATTTACCAAATACCTCGCGTAACTCGAAGTAAGAGACGAGATCCAACCGTAGCGTCCCTTGGAAGCTTCGCCTCTATTCGCGTCCACGCCGAGTTCTCTTCGGGATGACTTCGCAAAGTCACGAGTTTTGTGCCGACGAGAACTACTAGATTCTCGGAAGGCACAACTAAAGGACAAGAGAAATAATCATATCGAAAAAATTCACTATCAAGGTTGGCCGGAGAAACCTTGCTTTCCCGTTGCATGCAAATTGATCAAAACGGAATTCCCGTTGCATGCAACCGTTGCATGCAAATTAATCAAAACGATCAAATGGCTTTCCCGTTACATGCAAACCGTTGCATGCGAATTGACCAAAACGATCAAAATGGAAATCCCGTTGCTTGCAAACCGTTGCATGCTTAATTGATCAAAACGATTAAAACGGAAATCCCGTTTCATGTACAACCCATGCATGCTCCCGTTCCGTTGCACTCAAGCATGGAGAAGAAAGCAGCTTCATGCATGGAGAAGAAAAACAACGTTGCTGTTTGGCGCCGCTGTTTGCATGCACAGCCCATTCGGCGCCGCACTCACGCATAGACTGCTCTGCGTGGAGAACGGCTGCATGCATAGCCCGGAGAAGAACAACAGAGTTGTTTGGCGCCGCACTACGTGGAGAAGAACTGCTGCCTCTCTTGTTCGGCGCCGCACACCGAGAGGGAGAGAGAGAAGAGGAGAGGAGATAAATTAATCTTTGATTAATTGATTGATCTATCTAAAGGGTTAGCCTTTGGGTCCTTTATATAATAGCAACTCTTTGCTAAGTCTCCCTCTAAACGGAATTAGTTATAAGAAATTTATCCTATAAATTCTCTTAACTAATTATTCCGTTTAAACCAAGTTTTATTATAAACTAATTTATAATAAAACTAATTCTTCTTCTCTTTAAATTATGTAATAAATTTTATAAGAAATTTATAAACTTTCTTATTATGGAAAAATCAATTCATAATTGATTTTATAAAATTAAAATAAACCAATTCATAGGTTATTTTAATCTTCCATAAAAGAATAAATTTCTATAAATTTTATTTATATAAATTTCTTTATACAAATTTATTTATCCATAACAAATCACACTAGATTTATTTTATCAATTAAACCAAAATAAACTTGGTTTATTCTCCTTTATTGGCCGGCCACCCAAAGAGGATTAATACCCTCTTTGGCCGGCCCAAACCGACCCGAACCGTCGCGAATTAAACTCATTTAATTCGCCCAAAAAGCCTTCAAAAGACTTAGCCATTTTTAGCTTCCATTGCGCCTCTGACCAACTCAGATTCGACTTATTTCTCTTGATCGGAAAATTCAATTTTCAACTCGTTTTAAATCCCTCGGATTACTCGTATTGCGTGTGACTAAATAGGCTTTCGATTTATGTTGGCCGTCTATAATTAACCCATTAATTATAGAACGATCATGAGTGGCACCTAGTAGTACATCATGATCCCCAATTAATCGAAAGATCAACGGTTTGACCCCAGAAGAAATTATTCTGAAACCCTTCAGCAGCTCTAATGAATCGTGCCTCATTCCCTTCACCACCTTATACCCACTTGGTTCAGGACACGGTCTATGGTGTCAGTCCCCACTAGGCTGACTACGTCACACCTAGCCCAAGTAGTGTCTTCCTCGTCCTTTGGATTTCTAATTACTCTCATGTATTTAAGAGACTCGCACTCTTAACATGATATGCTCTGGCCAGAGGCTTTGAGTAACAATCCGACGATAGGCCTGGGTATACATCTCCTCGCAAGGAGTGGTGAATCCTTTGTAGGCTGTTCAAACATCTTCGGGCACTTCGGCTTATACCCAACCATCCTGGGTCCACACCTCCTTGGAGATGCTTGCTTAAGATGTCAAAGTATAAGTCTCCATGACCAAGATGACTTGAACACCGCAAGTCAAAGGAACATCGCACTTAAGCCGCAGTAAGATCTTCATTGACATATCTACATGTAGATTCCCATATGAAGTCTTACAGCTAGTCACTCCAATGAACTAGTTCCCTTAACTAGCATCCATGTTTATCTCCGGACATCCCAATGTCACCAGCCAGTGAGAATCAGCTGATTAGAGAATAACCCATGCTAGTCTCAACAGAATTGATAGTGTCCGTTTTTATCAATTCATCGACTAGGGATAATTTCAATACTTCGCAATTGCACATTAGAGATAATCACTAGTTGTGATCCCATCACAAATTCTCTTATGCTGTGAGTTGTATTGTGGACATTCAGTATATGAGTTTAAGATCCCAATCAAATACACAAAACATGTATACTCAAATAGTGAATTATCATTTATTAAAATAAATGTTTACATCATAAGGCGATTGCCTTAGGACACTTCTCTCATATCACTAACAGATCGCACGCTGGCATGGAAAAAGACCTAGTGGGACTAGGCACACCTAGTGGGACTAGGTGAAGTCCAGGTGGATCGGGGAGATCGCACGCTGGCATGGAAAAAGACCTAGTGGGACTAGGCACACCTAGTGGGACTAGGTGAAGTCCAGGTGGATCGGGGAGATCGCACGCTGGCATGGGAGAAGACCTAGTGGGACTAGGTGAAGTCCAGATGGATCGGGGAGATCACATGCTGGCAAGGTGGAAGTCTACCGAGAGACTAGACCTAACTCGAGTGTTAGGCAAACCTGGTGGGGAATCAGGTTAAGTCCTAGTTGGGAACTAGGCAGAAGAAGTCCAGGTTGGTCAAAGGGGTTGACTGTAAAATTGAGGTTGGTCAAAGGGGTTGACCGTGAACACAAGTTAGGTTGGTCTCAATCGATTGGGTGATCGATTGGGTTGTTGTCTCGCGAAAACAAGAAGGATTTTAATCAATTGGGTAATTGATTAAGAAGGATGGTAATCAATTAGGTAATTGATTAAGGAGGATCTTAATCAATTAGGTAATTGATTAAGGAGAAAGTGAATCGATTGGGTAATCGATTAAGAGAGTTTGTTGTGAGAACAGAAGGTGGCTGAATCGATTGGGTAATCGATTCAGCCTTCTCTTAATCGATTGGTCAATCGATTAAGGGCAGTCTTAATCGATTGGCTAATCGATTCAGGTTCAAAAACTAGCCGTTGAACGGCTAGTATGACGTGGTAATCGATTGGGTAATCGATTAGGGAACCCTAGGCGTCGGGTATAAGGGTTTTCACGCAGGTTTTGAGCCACAACTCTTCTCCCCCTTTTCCTCCTTCATTGGTGCCATCTCAAGGGAAGTCTTAGAGGTTTTTGCTGCTGCATTTCCAAGGTTCTAGAGGCAACCACAAGCTTGAAGATAGCAAGGAAAGCAAAGAGAGTTTATTCATTGTAAATCTTGTAAGATTTCATTTTGTGTTTGCTTTGATTCTTGTTGTATCTTTGTGAAAGCTTGTAAGAGGTTTCTCCACCTCAAGAAGGAGACTTTCATAGTGCATGAGAGTGTGAGGAGAGTGGATCCTTGGATTAGTCACCCGACCGGGGTGGATACCAAGTAAATCCTTTGTGTTAGCGTTTGCTCGAGTCTTCCGCCGCGACAAATCATCAAGGAGCAAATCGGAGCTAATCACCCCCCCTCTAGCTCGCCAATCGGTCCCAACATCAGGAAGCTGTGATGAGCCCAGATTCTGAGTCATGGCTGGAAGCTATGAGATCCGAAATGGAATCCATGTACACTAACGAAGTTTGGACCTTGGTTGATCCACCTGAAGGGGTCAAACCCATTGGGAGTAAGTGGGTCTTTAAGAGAAAGCCTAACATGGATGGACTTACTCATACCTATAAGGGTAGACTGGTAGCTAAAGGTTTCAAGCAAATTCATGGTATTGACTATGATGAAACTTTTTCTCCAGTAGCGATGTTTAAGTCCATTCGGATCATGCTTGCTATTGCAGCCTACCACGATTATGAGATCTGGCAGATGGATGTCAAGACAGCGTTTCTGAATGGAAACCTCCTCGAGGATGTGTACATGACACAGCCTGAGGGTTTTGTAAATCCACAGCATACTGGCAGAGTATGCAAGCTGCATAGGGCCATTTATGGTCTAAATCAAGCTTCTCGGAGCTGGAATCTTCGATTCAATGATGCGATCAAACAGTTTAGTTTCATCAAGAACGAAGATGAACCTTGTGTCTACAAGATGGTTAGTGGGAGCACAGTAGTCTTCCTAGTCTTGTATGTGGATGACATACTACTCATTGGGAACAACATCCCTTCGCTACAGTCTGTGAAGACTTGGTTGGGGACTTGTTTCGCAATGAAGGACTTAGGTGAAGCAGCCTGCATTCTAGGCATTAAGATCTATAGAGATAGATCTAAGAGATTGCTTGGCTTAAGTCAGAGTACATACATCGATACGGTATTACACTGTTTTGCCATGCAGAATTCCAAGAAGGGAAATCTGCCAATGTCACATGGCGTGAGTCTTTCGAAGACTCAAGGTCCCTCTTCTAGAGAGGAGAGAGACCGCATGAGCAAGATCCCTTATGCCTCAGCCATAGGATCTATCATGTATGCCATGTTATGTACTCGTCCTGATGTCTCGTATGCTTTGAGCATGACGAGTAGATACCAGTCAGATCCAGGTGAACGTCACTGGATAGCAGTCAAGAATATTCTCAAGTACTTGAGAAGGACTAAAGAATATTTCTTGATATTTGGAGGCGATGAGCATCTAGTTGTAAAGGGTTACACTGATGCCAGCTTCCAAACCGACCAGGATGATTACAGATCGCAGTCAGGGTTCGTGTTTTGCTTGAATGGCGGCGCTGTGAGCTGGAAGAGTTCGAAGCAAGACATAGTTGCAGATTCTACAACAGAAGCTGAGTATATTGCTGCATCAGAGGCAGCAAAGGAGGCAGTTTGGATCCGCAAGTTCATCACTGAGCTTGGGGTGGTTCCTAGCATATCTGATCCCGTAGAGCTCTATTGTGACAACAATGGAGCTATTGCGCAGGCTAAGGAACCTCGCTCACACCAGCGGACCAAACACATACTACGGCGATTCCATCTCATTCGAGAGATCATCGATCGAGGAGATGTGAAGATTTGCAGAGTACCCACAGAGGATAACGTCGCAGATCCCTTGACCAAGGCTTTGGCACAGATGAAGCATGATGGTCACACTAGGTCATTGGGTATTAGATACTACAGCGATTGGCACTAGTGCTAGTGGGAGATTGTTAGTGAGAGCCCTAGAGCCAATCATATGATGATTACTTTTTGGACTCATTGTATCATATTCTTGTATATATATTTCTTATATATAAAAGCATTTCTTATGGTTATTGTACTTATGTGTATTGGTGCCAAATAACTTAGTATAATAACGTCCTTGAGTAGAAGGTTCTTATCTATATCAATCGATTAGTTGAATCGATAGTGATATGATATAGAGAACACTACTCTTAATTATTCCTAGTCAAGTATTAACATTCAAGGACAATGTTAATGCATAGAGACTAGCATGTAGGTCAACATGATGACTTGATCTCACAAGTCATGGATATGAGATATCAAGTTGACACATGGGTATACATTAGAGAATGTATATTGAATGGCCCGCCATGAGAAAGTATCATGGATCGTTATATGAGTGTCATATACTTTCTCATGTGACTATTAATATGACTATTAGTCCTTAGACCTGAAGTCACCATAGTTCCCTACATAAGGAGTTATGTACTTTGGTTTCGTCAAACGTCACCCGTAACTGGGTGACCTATAAAGGCGATTACTGGGTATGTAACAAATTATGTGGAGGGATGTGAGTGATGTAGATGAGATCTATCCCCCTATATGACGGGAGAGATATCATAGTCTTGATGGAGTGAGATCACTAAGTGCATGGCCATGCCCAAATAAGGCAATATGAGATATTGAGCTTATTTGATTATAGTGAGTCTACTTGGAGTTCAAGACACATAGATTGATTGGAGGATGACACGGTCTATGCTTCATAGAAGATCAATCTAGATATCGACGATAGAAGGACATTGTCACATATTATGAAAGTCATAATTAGTAGTCACATTGGTGATGTTGGATCTCAACATTCTTGTAACTTGGGTAGCAATGATGTGTTGCTAGATACCGCTCATTGCTTATGTTTCTAAGAGGTTAGAAGCATTGCCAACGTTACAAGAACCTATAGGGTCACACGCAAAGAACAAATAGATGGAGAAAAAATGAAGTCAAGTTTGACTTGGCTAAATATGGAAAGTCCATAAAAGGCAAGTTTGACTTGACCCAAATCCAAATCAAGTTTGACTTAGCTTGGTTCCACTTCAAGTTAGACTTGACATGGGAGAAGAAATGGAGTCAAGTTTGACTTGACTAAATATGGAAAGTCCATAAAAGGCAAGTTTGACTTGACCCAAATCCAAATCAAGTTTGACTTGACTTGGTTCCACTTCAAGTTAGACTTGACATGGGAGAAGAAATGGAGTCAAGTTTGACTTGACTAAATATGGAAAGTCCATAAAAGGCAAGTTTGACTTGACCAAAAGGCCACCTCACCTTGACTTGACCAAGTGATGACTTGGCTTGGTATTTGACCAATGATGATGCTCCACATCATCTCCAAAGGTTGTAACCCCCCCATTTGAATTTGAATTCAAATTGAAAGGGGGTTATGGCAGGCCACTTAATGGCCATTATGGCCGGCCACTTAATGGCCATTATGGCCGGCCACTTAATGGCCATTAATGGCCATTATGTGGCCGGCCATTATGTGGCCGGCCACAATGTGAGAGAACAAAAACTATGTTTTGGTTCCATTTCTCTCACGGTGGGTCTTCTCTTCTTCCTCCTCCAAGTGTTGGTGTTCTTCTTCTTCTTCTCCTCTTGGCCGAACCCTTGAAAGGTGCTAGCACACCTAAAGGGTTTCCTCCATCCACTTTGTTCGCGTGGATACTTCTAGAGGGACGGCACTTGACGTCCTAGAGATCCGACATCCAAAAGGAGCGAGCGGGATTAAGCGGGGCACGCACCAAAGGTAAAATGGTTTATCCCTCTTTAGATCTAGGAGTAGATCGAGTTTTGAGCATGAAATGAATACGTGATTTTTCGTTTCAAAATTTTTCTTCGCACGAGATCCATGGCTTTGGGTTCTCTCGGGGTTTCCGCGACGCGAAAAGGCAGTTTTCGCGGCCCGAAAAACCCAACAAGTCTAACCTGTGTTTTGATAATGGCAACATAGGTCAAAAGTTAAGTCTAACTTGTTTTCTAACAAGTTATTTTAAGTGTGCAGTATCCAAGCCCTAGCGAAGGACTGCTAGGCAACTGGCGAAGGACTGCCAGTATTAAAGCCCTAGCAAAGGACTGCTAGGCAACTGGCAAAGGGTTGCCAGTCTTAAAGCCCTAGCGAAGGACTGCTAGGCAACTGGCGAAGGACTGCCAGTATCCAAGACCTGACAAAGGACCGTCAGGCAAAAGACCAACCAAAGGAGCGGTTGGCATCAGGTAAATTCTCCCGAGAGGAGTAGGTGAGGACGCGTTCCCCGTCGAGAGAACAGTAGGCGTCGGTTCGACCTAGGGCTCCATTTTGGGAGACCAAAGTCAGAACCAAGATAGCTAAGGCTGTATAAATCTAATAAATTATTATGTTATTGTGTTTTGGACTAACCCTGGATGCAGGACCGAAGGAACATGTGTCTGCAGCTCAGAAAACCTCAAAGGAGAGAGGCAGTTACTGAGTAGGGCGCCCGGAGCGTCCCGGGCACCCCTAAGGGCCATACAAAACAAGTAATAACAAAAATGGTTTGAATACACACTGGGTCGGGCGCCCCCGTGCACCCGGGCGCCCTCGCTGCTCCCGGGCGCCCCCTGCGCTGCGGGCGCCCCCATGCGCATACATCGAACCAGAAGCCTTCGATGCCAAGAGATGAGGTTTTGACCCGGTCAATACGGGCGCCCCGAACGACCCGAGCGCCCCGGTCAATGCGGATCCAGAGGATCAGACGCGACCGAGGCTTGTGCGGATCAAAGGCCACGTGGGGGGCGCCCCCGACGTCCCGGGCGCCCCCTAGCCCTATATAAAGGGCCCTCGACCCCAGGCTTCCAACAACAATTCTTTCAACGCCTCAAAGCTCCTCAACGCTCGCGCCTTGCTCCAGAAACGCCTCACCTCGAGCCGACGATGTCCCGCTGCCCCGAAAAAGAGTCGATACACTCCGGACGTCGGTAACGAAGAGCTTAATATTTGTTTATTATTCTATTGCACTATCTCTGTAATTGAAATTATTGTAATCTATTTGCGCGAATATAGAATTGCCCATAGTAAACGGTCAACGACCGTGGGCCTTGGAGTAGGAGTCGACACAGGCTCCGAACCAAGTAAAAACCACTGTGTCTTTGTGCTGTGTCTCGTATTTTTATTTCCGCTGTGCACTTACTCTTAGTTTTCCGAAAAAGAACGATTTCCGATATTCACCCCCCCTCTATCGGTTTTTCATGATCCAATAAATTTGAAAGAAGCCAAGTTTGGGACTTAGTTCCTAGACCTAAGAAGACCACAATTATTAGAACCAAATGGGTCTTCAAAAATAAATTGAACCATAAGGGAGAAATCATAAGAAATAAGGCACGCTTAGTAGCCAAGGGCTATAGTCAAGTTGAATGCCTTGATTACGATGAGACCTATGCTCCCGTGGCACGATTAGAATACATTCAATTGATACTTGCATTTGCAGCACATAAAGGTTTCAAACTCTATCAAATGGATATTAAATCGGCCTTCTTAAATGGTTTCATAAGAGAAGAGGTCTATGTTGAACAACCTCCGGGGTTTAAAAATTCTGACTTTCTAAACCACGTGTTCAAGCTTAAGAAGGCTCTTTACAGCCTTAAACAAGCACCGCGTGCTTGGTATGAGCGGTTGTCAACATTTCTAATTGAAAAAGGCTTCGTAAGAGGACAAATAGACCCTACACAATTTCTACGAAGAGATGGTGACAACATATTTGTAGCCCAAGTATATGTCTATGACATAATTTGTGGCTCCAACAACAAGGGTTATTTAAATGAGTTTATTGGACACATGGAGAGTGAATTTGAGATGAGTCTAGTGGGAGAATTGACTTTCTTCCTTGGACTCGAGATCAAACAAACTCGAGACGGAATCCATGTGCATCAATCCAAATACACTCAAGAGATGCTCAAGAAATTTAATATGAGTGACTCTAAAGAGGTAACTACTCCCATGGCGACAAACACAAGATTAGACAATGATGAGAGTGGGAAGCCCGTTGACCTAACCCAATATCGAAGTATGATAGGTAGTTTGCTATATCTCACAGCTAGTCGCCCTGATATTCTTTTTGCTGAGGGTATGTGCGCTAGATACCAAGTCTGTGCCAAGGAATCTCACTTGATTGCCGTTAAGAGAATTTTGAGATACCTTAAGGGCACAATTGGGGTCGGTCTTTGGTACCTGATAACCATCATTTTGTTGATTATTTTCGGCTCTAAAATCCATGTTTGATCCACATTTTATATGCATAAGTTTACAATTTTATTAGGTTTCATGTATTCCCTCTATTTTGCCTTTTAATTCAAATCTTTGTATAATTGGGATATTTTTGACACTAAATTGGAATATCATTTTGTAGGCTTCAATTGATCATGGACCTAGATCAAATCAGGTCAGTCTTGAGTCAGCATTGGATCCAGATTAAAGGGATCAAGCATCGGATTATTAGGAGCCGTCCATTCCAAAGAACAGCTAGATCTGAGCCATCGGTCAACTTCTGGTAAATCTGAGATCAAGATAGAATCAATCCTGACCATAGATCAAGATCTGAAAATTTCAGCCAAATCAGAAGTAATCTGACCGTTAGATCAAGCTCAAGATGTTCTAGACCATCCATTCAAGAAAAGGAAAGATCTGAACCATCCGCCACTGATCTGGTCAATCCGAGCTGGGGACAGGTAGATCAGGACCATTGATTGGGATCTGTGGAGTTTGGTTCAGATCTAGAGAGATCCAACCATTGGATGAAGCCAAATCGATCTCAGCCGTCCATTGCTAATTCTCTTCTGGGCTGTGAACTCTGGCTTGGTTGACTGGACTCAATCTACTGGACTAGAACTGGGCTAAAACCTGATCTGTTTAACCGAACCCATTTGCTGGCTGAATCAAAGCTGAACCAAGGTTGAACCGCTGAGCTAAACCCAATTTCTGAGCTCTGGCTGGACTGAACCAAAGCTGGCTTGGCTGACCGAACCAATGAATCTGAGCTGGGTTATCTCGAAGGCTTGGCTGACTGATCCAATCACTGAAGTTGGCTGAGCCAAACCCAATCACTGCAGCCAGGGACACAAACAAAAGGAAGAGGAACACAGAGCTAGGGCATCGTTCGGCACACACACACGCGCGACTCATCCTCTCCACCCTCACCGCCGGCGGTCTTCTTCATCACATCACCGCTGGCCGGTATTCCATCTCCACCTCCTCTGTCGGGGTTCGAAGAGAAGAGAGTAAGGGTTTTCTCTTTCGGGGTTCGGAAAGAAGCCAGCCATCTCAACCGCACGCGATCGCAAGAACTAGGGCACGGGGTTCGAGCCTTAGTCGACCATCTCCTTCACCGCAGCTTCCTCTCGGGTTGAGAGGAACTATCATCCACTTCCTCCGCAGCCGGCGATCAATTTCTTACAGCTTTTCTGTAGCAGTTTAATGTTTCATAGTTTTTTTTTCTCTCCAGCAGTTTAATGTTTCATAGCTTTTCTTCAGTTGGTCGGCAGCTTCATCCAGCAGTAGATCCATTTCTTCTCAGCAATCTCTTCCAGTTTCTCCCTTCCAACATTCCTTCATTTACAGCAGTTCCTCCATTCCCTGAATTCAGTTCCTTCGCAATCCAGTAGCCAGCAGTTTTCTCTTCACAACATTTCCATTTCTATCCAGCAGTAGTTCTCCAATTCCAGAAGTTATTCATCAGTTTCAATTCAGAAGCTTTTCATCAGTTTCAATTCAGCAGCTCATTTCTCTATAGAATTGTCTTCGGCAGTTCAATTCTCTCACAGAAGTTTTGCAATAGCTCATTAGAGTGGATTAACTGGTGGTTTAATTGCATTGTCAGTTGATGATTGATCTTATTTGATGAATGTTATGTGTGGATGTTGAATATTTGTAGTTGATAGAACTTTTCCATATCAATTGGCACATACTTTAAGCCATTTAGATCATGTTCCATTCATGTTTGATTAAATGCCCCTGAGAACAATTATTTCAGATTCTATTGTTATGTGATAGTTTGAATTGCTATGTGTTTGATTGAGTGAATGTTTGTATTTGATGATCCTTTCCCATTTCAATTTGCACTTACTTGAAGAAATTTCAATCATGCATATGAGGTGTTTGGTAAAATGCCTCTTAGAACAGTTAATTTCAATTGTGATGTTTCTTAGTTGATAAACTCTTGTTTTGTATTGCTTTTTCCATGTCTTTAAGTTCTCTGTCTTCATTACATGCAATTAGGTTAGGAAATTAAATTTCCTTAATGATGTAGGTTTCTGTTCCCTGTTTAATTTTGTTGATGCTTAATTTCCAGTTGTCTTTTCCTTACTGCACTTGTAATTATGTTAAATTAGATTTTTTTACCTATACTGTCTCTCCTTAATTAGACTAGATTTCATACCTGCTTTGCTAAGTCTTTTCGTAGTCTTAAAGTTCAAATCCAAACCCCAGTTTGATATCAAAAATCCAAAAGCAATAAAATACGATTCTGAGAATTATCATGTATCAACTACATTCGTTGGGAGACGACTCGAGTTACTCTATGCTACATTAGTTTAGAGGAATTCGATAATTAAATTGTATTTGAAACCGTGACACGATTGAAACGGATATCAAATTTGGCGTCATTGCCGGGGACTGTAGTGGTGCTTGATATTCTTTGATTCTATTTTCTTGTGCTTTATCTTTTGTATACGGTTGCTGCCATTTTTCTTGTTTGTTTTGTGACAGGGCTGCAAGATCAAAATGTTTTCAAATGCACAACCAGAGCTCAAAGGTCTACTAGTGGAGTTAAAAAATTTGACTAAGCACTTGAAATCCCAACAAAGACCCAACAATGATTCATCTACTTACCAGCAGCCATGCCAACATTTTCAGCAACAAGACCAATCTTTTCAGCAATCCCATTCAAATTTTCAGCAACCAAACTATCAATTTCAGCAAGGGCAACCACAATGTCAGCCTCTCAACCAATATCAGCAGCCCTATTCAGACTTTCAGCCTTTCCAGCAATTTCAGCAGCCAAATCAAGATTTCCAACAGCCCTATTCGAATTTCCAGCAAACAAATCAGTTTTTTCAGCCAAAAGTTCAACAATTTCAGCAAGATTTTCAGCCAAGTCTACTAAATTTCCAGCAAACTCAGAATGGGCAGCCACAATTCCAGAGTTTTGAACAACCAATTCAACAATTCCAGACCCAATTTCTGCAACCCTATCAACAAGATCAATCACCTTTTCAAGGAATTCAGCAAGGGTACCAAGATAATTTGAATTACCAACAACCATATCAATTTCCACAACAATTTCAGCCTAACAACCAGAATTTTCCACCACACGATCAGAATTTCCAGCCTCCACTTCAGAGTTTTCAATTCCAGGATCAGAGTTCTCAGAACCATAATTTTCAGGAATTCCAACCAAGTTCCCAGGCTACTTTTCAGCAATTTACACCGTAATTTCAACCTTATAATTAGCCCCAACAACTTGATTTTCAGAAATCACCGCTTAACCATGATTTTCAGCAACCTTATGCTACCTTTCAAGAACAACAAGTTGTTGAATCTATTTTTGAAAATATTCAGAGATGCCTTGGACAATTGGTTGAACAAATGAATCAAATAAACGCCCAAAGATCAGGACAATCAGATGAATCTACAGGTGTAGAGGATTGCACTAAGCCCCAAGAATCACCCATTTCTATTGGTTTAGAGGCATTGGAGGAGATTGATTGTAGAGCTTGTGATAGTTTTGAATTCAATTCTGAAACTTTACAGGATCATTCTTTACTTTTATTTTGTGGTGATGTAGTTGTTGATGATCCTAACTTTTCTAATATGGTTGTTGCAGATATGGTTGATGAAGCATGCATTGGAGATGATCCTTTTGGTGTAGGGGATTACACTGAGCCCCAGGGACCACCAACATTGACTGATACATTAGAAGATTCAGAAGATCAGCATGGAAGTGTAGGGACTTGCATGGTGGAAGCAAGAACCCAAGAATCACCTGCTTTGGTTGAGTGTCCACTAGAACTTGAGCCTGAGATGAAACCTGTACTTGACCAGGAGGAAGCTATGGATACATCTATTCTTGTAGAACCTCCAGGTATTCTTCAGCATGATCAGGTAAATATTCCTCTTACATCTTTGGAAAAATCACTGGAGGCACCTCAAACTGATTTTATTGTTTGTGATACACTTTTGGATGCATCTTATGTAGAGATGGAGTATGAGAAATTCATTGAGGTACCTAATATTGAATTTGTTGAATGTGAAGCATGTTGTGATACATATCATATAATTGTTGATTGTAAAAAATTTTTAGAGGTGCCTGAAATTGATGTTGTTTGCTATGATAAATCTCTTGATACATCTCTTGTGGATATGGATTGTGAAAAATTTTTAGAAGTGCCCCAAATTGATGTTGTTTATTGTGATGAATCTCTTGCTATATCTTATGCTGAAGTTGATTGTGAAAGACTGATAGAGGTACCCAAAATGGATTTCATTGTTTGTGATGAGTTTCTTGATGCATCTTTTGCAGAAAATAATTGTGATAAATTTATTGTGGTATCGAAAATTGATTTCATAGGATGTGACACATATCTTGAGTCATTTTATGTAGAGGTTGTTCACATTTCACTCTATTCTTACCCTGCATGCGTGCGGGAGGTATTTTCTATACATGGTTTTGTAGGGTCCCGAAGACTTCTGGAGTGGGTGCTCCATCTGAACAGACTCCAACCTCCTGGAAGGACTTCCAAAAAGCATCAAGAGGGAGGAGTTGTTCTTATTTCGACTAGTAGCACCTCACGTCTTAAGTGGGTTCTGAACCTTAATCGTCTCCGACCACCGGAAGATGCTTGTGCGAAATTAATAAGGGGGAAATACGTGCACTACGAGGTTGATCACATAAGGATAGTTCTCCCAAAATGGATGCTACGTGCTATCTACCCAATTTGAAGGGGAGTTTGTTCCTTTACTTTCCTTTTCTTGTTTTTCTTTATGTTTATACTTGCATGTTTGTTCGCTTTTATACTTTGCATTTATGTTTTGCTTCCGCATTCTGCACTTTGTTTGGTCTTGAATAAACTTTGTTTGACTTCTAGTTTTATCTCCTTATATGTTCCTTTATTATGCTTTGAGAATCATAAAAGATAGTTAAGTTTGATTATCGAGTTTTGGTTTCCTTGGTATACTTGGGGACATTAATTGCATTTGGTCATTTGTTGTGGTGATGAACTCTATCTTGTTGGATTAAGCATGACATATTATTGTTCACCTAGTGAGGATATTGCCATGCCTATCTTTAATCCTCTTATGTGTGATAGCATTTGTGATATTTGACACTCTAGAACTTGCTTTGATTCTTTTTGAAATTATAATAGCATAAGCTTACATGAATATGATGGAGGCAACCCTTCTTGTTGAACTCTTAGTTTCCCTCTCCTTTGTTATTGTTACTACTGAGCATTTCACATATTGCTTTCATATTTCATTGTTTTTTCTTTGTCAGATCTTTTCATTGTCATTACATTCTCACTGCCATATCTTTATTAGCTTATTCTTCCCTTAAGCATGCGATGAGAGCATGGGGTGATTGTATGATGAGTTACATTTTTATTTCTCTATTATCAGCCTCTATTATTGTGAGTTTTATATGTTATCATGTTTTTCTACATTGCCCGAGACGGGCAAGTTTTAAGTGTGTGTGGGGGGGGGGGGGGGGAGACAAGTGTGTATGGACGAATGCTTGTGTGGAAAAAAATCTCTCTTTGTGAAAAAAAAAGAAAAAGAAAATCTCTCTATGAAAAAAAAGAAAGAGAGATAGAAAAAAATAATAAAAATGAAAAAAAGTGAAAAAAAGAAAAAGAATGAAAAAAAGATTAAAGAGAGTGAAAAAAAAATTCCTCAAGCATTCGAGATTTTGTTAGTAATGAACAAAAAAGAATATTTTCTTGATGTGTACTCTTTTGATATTATTGTTTAGAGAAATTCAAGAGTTATGTTGTGAATCATTACATGCATTTTGAGAGAAGTTGTAAGTGGTTGTTGTGTATTGTATTGAGAATGTGCAAGGAGAATTTTGAGTGTTGGAGGTTTGATTGAGTTATTTATTTTGGCCTATTGTTTGATTGTATACATCATGTTAATTGCCCCAATGCTCTCATATTCCCTTTGATCTTCTTTCATGCTCTCTATGATCTTCTTTGTTATCTACCATTATTGTTCTCTTGTTAGCACTTGGTTTCATTATTATTCATTGAAAAGCCCTCTTGATTTGTGCACTTATGTTATAGTAGTGGAGAAGTAGAAGATAAGCAAGCATATGGTAGTGCAATGTCATGAATGTTTTGAGAGAACTCCACTTCCAGATCTATTATTTTTGTGAGCATCAGTGCATATATCCATCTTGTGAGGTTTTTGTCATGCTTAGTTCATTCAAGTTGATGAAATTACCATGTTTTTACTTATGTGAGATTTGGAACCATAAATACATGGACGCTTGAGACTTGATGATCCTAAGTAACTTTCTTTTATTATTTCTTAAAGTATTGATAGGGGATGTAATGTTTGGGAGATATGTTGTTTTCTTTTAGTTTTGTTTACTTGCCCGAGACATGCAAGAATAAGTGTGGGGGAGTTTGATAACCATCATTTTGTTGATTATTTTCGGCTCTAAAATCCATGTTTGATCCACATTTTATATGCTTAAGTTTGCAATTTTATTAGGTTTCATGTATTCCTTCTATTTTGGCTTTTAATTCAAATCTTTGTATATTTGGGATATTTTTGACACTAAATTTGAATATCATTTTGTAGGCTTCAATTGATCATGGACCTAGATCAAATCAGGTCAGACTTGAGTCATCATTGGATCCAGATTAAAGGGATCAAGCATCGGATTATTAGGAGCCGTCCATTCCAGAGAACGGCTAGATCTGAGCCATCGGTCAACTTCTGGTCAATCCGAGTTCAAGATAGAATCAATCCTGACCATAGATCAAGATCTGAAAATTTCAGCCAAATCAGAAGTAATCTGACCGTTGGATCAAGTTCAAGATGTTCTAGACCATCCATTCAAGAAAAGGGAAGATCTGGACCATCTGCCACTGATCTAGTCAATCCGAGCTGGGAACAGGTAGATCAGGACCATTGATTGGGATCTGCGGAGTTTGGTTCAGATTTGGAGAGATCTGCCCGTTGGATGAAGCCAAATCGATCTCAGTCGTCCATTGCTAATTCTCTTCTGGGCTGTGAACTCTGGCTTGGTTGACTGGACTCAATCTGCTGGACCAGAACTGGGCTGAAACCTGATTTGTTTAACCGAACCCATTTGCTGGCTGAATCAAAGCTGAACCAAGGCTGAACCGCTAAGCTAAACCCAATTTCTAAGCTCTGGCTGGACTGAACCGAAGCTGGCTTGGCTGACCGAACCAATGAATCTGAGCTGGGTTAACTCGAAGGCTTGGCTGACTGATCCATTCGCTGAAGTTGGCTGAGCCAAACCCAATTGCTGCAGCCAGGGACACAAACAAAAGGAAGAGGAACGCAGAGCTAGGGCATCGTTCGACACACACACACATGCGACTCATCCTCTCCACCCTCACCGCCGGCGGTCTTCTTCATCAGATCACCGCCAGCCGGTATTCCATCTCCACCTCTTCTCTGTCGGGGTTCGAAGAGAAGAGAGTAAGGGTTTTCTCTTTAGGGGTTCGGAGAGAAGCCAGCCATCTCCACCGCACGCGATTGCACGAACTAGGGCACGGGGTTCGAGCCTTAGTCGACCATCTCCTTCACCGCAGCTTCCTCTCGGGTTGAGAGGAATGATCATCCACTTCCTCCGCAGCCGACGATCAATTTCTTACAGCTTTTCTACAGCAGTTTAATGTTTCATAGTTTTTTTTCTCCAGTAGTTTAATGTTTCACAGCTTTTCTTCAGTAGGTCGGCAGCTTCATCCAGCAGTAGATCCATTTCTTCTCAGCAATCTCTTCCAGTTTCTCCCTTCCAGCAGTCCTTCATTTACAGCAGTTCCCCCATTCCCTGAATTCAGTTCCTTCGTAATCCAGTAGCCAGCAGTTTTCTCTTCACAGTATTTCCATTTCTATCCAGCAGTAGTTCTCCAATTCCAGAAGTTCTTCATCAATTTCAATTCAGCAGCTTTTCATCAGTTTCAATTCAGCAGCTCATTTCTTTACAGAATTGTCTTCGGCAGTTCAATTCTCTCACAGAAGTTTTGCAGCAGCTCATTAGAGTGGATTAACTGGTGGTTTAATTGCATTGTCAGTTGAAGATTGATCTTATTTGATGAATGTTATGTGTGGATGTTGAATATTTGTAGTTGATAGAACTTTTCCATATCAATTGGCACATACTTTAAGCCATTTAGATCATGCTCCATTCGTGTTTGATTAAATGCCCCTGAGAACAATTATTTCAGATTCTATTATTATGTGATAGTTTGAATTGCTATGTGTTTGATTGAGTGAATGTTTGTATTTGATGATCCTTTCCCATTTCAATTTGCACTTACTTGAAGAAATTTCAATCATGCATATGAGGTGTTTGGTAAAATGCCTCTTAGAACAGTTAATTTCAATTGTGATGTTTCTTAGTTGATAAACTCTTATTTTGTATTGCTTTTTCCATGTCTTTAAGTTCTCTGTTTTCATTACATGCAATTAGGTTAGGAAATTAAATTTCCTTAATGCTGTAGGTTTCTATTCCCTGTTTAATTTTGTTGATGCTTAATTTCCAGTTGTCTTTTCCTTACTGCACTTGTAATTAGGTTAAATTAGATTTTCTTACCTGTACTGTCTCTCCTTAATTAGACTAGATTTCATACCTGCTTTGCTAAGTCTTTTCGTAGTCTTAAAGTTCAAATCCAAACCCCAGTTTGATATTAAAAATCCAAAAGCAATAAAATACGATTCTGAGAATTATCATGTATCAACTACATTCGTTGGGAGACGATTCGAGTTACTCTATGCTACATTAGTTTAGAGGAATTCGATAATTAAATTGTATTTAAAACCGTGACACGACTGAAACGGTTATCAGTACCCCCGTACAGAGTCGTTTGAGATAACTTATTGAGGCACCCAAGTAAGCTTGTTCATCATGCTTGTGATTTTTCCTTGTATGTTTGTTTCATAACTCATGATTGTTGTACTAATCAGTGATGTTTAATCATCTTGTGTTGTGCGTACTTATGTTATGTTGTCGTGGCCCTACCCTTACATGATCAAATCAACCTTGTGTCATGAT
Organism: Boesenbergia rotunda; assembly: GCA_024364735.1. Classification (NCBI taxonomy): domain Eukaryota; kingdom Viridiplantae; phylum Streptophyta; class Magnoliopsida; order Zingiberales; family Zingiberaceae; genus Boesenbergia; species Boesenbergia rotunda. Next base: position 197,940 of record JAGFNQ010002573.1, on the reverse strand, counting down.
CTTGCCGTGATCTCTGATAACCGTTTTAGTCATGTTACGATTTCAAATACAATTAAAATATCGAACTCCTCTAAACTAATGTAGCATAGAGTAACTCGAGTCATCTCCCAACGAATGTACTTGATACATGATAAACCTTAAGCTCGTATGTTATTGCTTTTGGATTTTGGATAAGAAACTGGGGTTTGGATTTGAACGTTAAGACTACGAAAAGAAACAGCGAAACAAGTATGCAATCTAGTTCTAATTAATGAAAGACAATGCAGGTAAGGAAATCTAATCTAATCTAAACTATACTTGCAGAAAAGAGAAAAGGCAACATGAAAGAAGCATTCAAGAAATAAGGCATCAATGAAACCTAGACATGGAGCAAAACCTATGGCATTAAAGAAATCTAGTCTGATCTAACTTAATTGCATTTAAATGAAGACATGAAACTTAAAGCAATGGGAAGAGCAACACAAAACAAGAGTTAATCAACTAAGAAACATCACAATTGAAAGTAACTGATCTAAGAGGCATTTAATCAAACACAAGATAGACATGTTTTAAATGACTTCAAGTACGTGCAATTTGAATTGGGGAAGATCCATCTAATACAAACATTCAACTTCCAACACATAACAACTCAAGCAAACAAACAACAAGCAAAAATTAAGTGTCGGCTGTTAAGATGTGGATGGCAAATAGAAGGAGCTGCCGGAAAATGGAATTGCTGCCAGTTGTGAAGAGAAGCTGCTGGATTTGAAGCTGTGAAGAATTTGAATTGCTGTAAAGGAATGAAGTTGCTGCCAATTGGCCCTGAGAAGAAGTGCTAATGCTGTAAACAACTGCTGGAATTGTGAAGAGCTGCTGGCGGCGGTGGAGTGGAGAAGAAACTGTGAAGGAACCCCCTTCGAGCAGTCCTCCTTGTGTCCGGATGAAGAAGGAAGGTGGTGGAGAAGATGTGGATGATCGCCTCCCAATCCTGTATTGGTGCAAGTTGCATCAATGATGTTCTCCTTTAAGTGTTTTAATATTTGACAATATACTTAAGTCAGTGATACATTGAAAAGACAAAGGGGAGCAAAGGAGAAGTAACCTAAGTTGAAGAAAAGTCCTAGTTAATCTAGGCATCGAAACCCTAAGACCTGGCGATGGGCTGCTGGGTACCTAGCGAAGGGCTGCTAGGCTTCGAAACCCTAAGACCTGGCGACGGGTTGCTGGGCACCTAGTGAAGGGATATTAGGAGTCTAAGACCTAGCGAAGGACTGCTAGGCACCAAGCGAAGGATTGCTTGGTACCGAAGACCTGGCGAAGGACTGCTAGGCACCAGGCGAAGGACCGCTTGGTAACGAAGACCTAGCGAAGGACTGCTAGGCACCTGGCGAAGGACTGCTAGGTAATGAAGTCTTGGTCCAAGGGACTAAGCAACATAGCTGAGCGATGACTAAGGACAGGAGTAGAGACAGGTCGGGATTTGGGCGTCTCGAGATCCGGAGTAATCGGAAGCTAAGCAAAAGTCCACCCGAAGGACTGGGTGGCAACCGGCTCCTGAAATGAGTAGGTGGAAGGCGCGTTCTCGGGGGTGAGAACTTGCGCAGGTTCGACCTAGGGTTTCGTGGAGATCCGATGTCCGAACCAAGTCCTTAAGGCTAATATTATATGTATATGTGCTTTGTGTTTGTGTATCTTGCAGGTACCAAGATTGGAAGACAAAGCAACCTACTGGAGGCCCTGAAGCAGGGCGCCCCCAGTGTTGGGGGCGCCCCCATGCATCCAGGGCGCCCCCAATAATGGGGGCGCCCAAGCTAAAGCAGAGAAAATGCAGTTTAAGTGTGGAAGCAGAATAGGTGTCAAGCGGGGCGCCCGGAGCATCTGGGGCGCCCGGGTTCAAACCTGTTTTTGCTGTTTCAAGTCCGAAACACAGATAAACCTTCATGAGGGCGCCCGGGAGGTCCGGGGCACCCTGGTCAAAGGTTTTATTAGCTGTGGCGAGGTCGACGCGGGGATAAGGTTTGACCGGGTTTATCGGGGCGCCCCTAGCGTCCAGGGCGCCCCCAGGAGGCCTATATAAGGGGCTTCGACCCCTCTGCTTCAATAACAACTACGAAGTACCATTCTGATCACTCTAACCAACGACAACGCTCTAAAGACGAGGCTCTACGACCGGGAGGCTCCAGGAGGAAGTGCGCGGTACTTCGGAGGTCCAGATCGGCCGAGCTTCTAACTTTGTTTTGTTCGGTTTGCATTTATATTCCGCATTCAATTTATTATACTCTTGCTTGTAATTATACACTGTAAGACGGGTTTTCTCCGCCTCCGGAAATTCCAGAAAGGAGACCAATAGTGGACTCACGCCGAGTACATAGGCCTTGGACGTACTGACCCTGGGGGGTTGGGAACCAAGTAAATAAATCCCGTTGTGTCTTTGTCTTGCTTTTATTTTATTTACTGTTCCGCTGCACTAACGCTCTGAGTAGATCAAACATTTTACGAAGTTAACAAGAAGTTTTTAACGATCGATATTCACCCCCCCCTCTATCGACTGCACCGGTCCTACAAGTGGTATCAGAGCCGAGCCGCTCTTCACCGGACTAACCGCCGATTGAGCAACGACGCCAGGGGTTGAGGGGGAGCCCAGGGGTGAATCAGGTACATTTTAATTAAAATGTCTATTTTTAAATTCCATATTATCTGTTTCACGTGCAGGGAGAGAGGGCACTACAAAAATCAGTGTCCTACTCGTAAGACTCGATCTACCTCACCAGCGGCGAAGGAGGCACCAGCGCCAGGAAGCCGGAGGGACAATAGTCACGTACGATGCTTCAAATGCGAGAAATACGGACATTACAAAAACAAGTGTCCGGCGAAAGTACGCAAGATTTATGTTCCAAAATTTTTTTAAATTTCCTGCACTGCCTTGTGATAAAGTAGTTAATTTTTCTTATAATTACAAAATGTGTATATAACTAAAATATCATAAATTAATTGTTTAATTCAGAATATCAATTCAGAAATTTCTAAAATAAATTATCATAATTTTAATTTTGATAATTTTAATTATGATAAAATTAATTCTGATAATTTTAATTCTGATAAAATTAATTCTGATAAAATTAATTACAAAATTTGTATATAACTAAAATATCATAAATTAATTGTTTAATTCAGAATATCAATTCAGAAATTTTTAAAATAAATTATCATAATTTTAATTCTGATAATTTTAATTATGATAAAATTAATTCTGATAATTTTAATTCTGATAAAATTAATTCTGAAAATTTTAATTCTGATAATTTTAATTCAGAAAATTTTAATTCTGATAATTTTAATTCTAAAAATTTTAATTCTGATAAAATTAATTCTGATAATTTTAATTCTGATAAAATTAATTTTGAAAATTTTAATTCTGATAAAATTAATTCTGAAAATTTTAATTCTGATAATTTTAATTCTGATAAAATTTATTCTGAAAATTTTAATTCTGATAAAATTAATTCTGAAAATTTTAATTCTGATAAAATTAAAACTAAGGATAAATTTGAATTCAAAATACGAAAATCTTAAGGATAATTCGGAATTCAATCTCGAAAATCCTAAGGATAATTCCGAATTCAAATTTGAAAACCTTAAAGATAACTCTAAAGATAACCCTAAATTTATTAAAAATCTTGAGGATAAAGATGATAACTTAATTATAGATAATGTTAAAGAATATTATAAAACCTTAACTAGTAGCCCATTTTACTCCACCTACTGTGAGGATATTGAAAGATCTAATTTAAGGAGGATATGGAACTATCTAAGATCAAGGTCATAATTAATAAAAATTACAAAGGTTCAAATAAATCCGAATTGTTAGAAAAATTTGAATAGATAGATAAAGATGAAGCAGAAAATTTTGAAATAATGAAAATGATGAACTTAAATCCATAATTATTAATAAAACAAATTAACTGTAATAAACTCAATTAATTCAAATAAATTCATATAAATTCAAATTAATATTAGTTAATTCGAACATAAATTAATATTAATTAATTCGCACTTAAATTAATTAATATTAATTAATTTGAACTTAAATTAATTAAATCTTAATTAATTCGAACTTAAATTAATTAAATCTTAATTAAGTCGAACTTAAATTAATTAAATCTTAATTAATTCGAACTTAAATTAATTAAATCTAAATTTGAACTTAAATTAATTAAATCTTAATTTGAAGTTAAATTAATTAAATCTTAATTAATTCGAACTTAAATTAATTAAATCTTAATTAATTCGAACTTAAATTAATTAAATCGTAATTCGAACTTAACTTAAATTAATTAAATCTTAATTAAATCGAAATAAATTAATTAAATCTTTAAATTAATTAAATCTTAATTAGTTTGAACTTAAATTAATTAAATCTTAATTAATTCAAACTTGAATTAATATTAATTAATTCAAATCAAAATTAAATCTTAATTAAATTAAATTCAAATTAAATCCAAATTAAATCTTAATTAAATTAAATTCAAATTAAATCTAAATTAAATCATAATTAAATTCAAATTAAATCTTAATTAAAGTTAAATTAAATCTTAATTAAATTCAAATTAAATCTTAATTAAATTCATATTAAATTAAATTCAAATTAAATTAAATTTAAATTAGATTAAATTCGAATTAACTCAAATAATTCAAATTAAATCTAAATTAAATTTAAATCTAAATTCAATTCAAATTAAATCTTAATTAATGTTAAACTTACGTAATTCAAATTAATTCAATTTATTAATAAATTTATCTTAATTAATTCAAGTTCAATTAATTCAACATCAATTAATTCTTAATTAATTAATCCTTAATCAATATAATCTCCAACTAATCATTAAACAAGTTAAACTTGTACTAAAATAAAATTTTACCCAAACTATAACAATTAAAATTAATAACATTAAATATGTCAAAGTGGGTTGACATATTCGCGGGTTCACACGACATGTATCAAATCGGGAATTTGATACTTCATTAGAAACTTAAATAAAATGATTGGACTTGCTTGACTCATGCATAATTGTCATACATTTGCTACTTCTTTTAAATATATGATATGTCAATCATATTTAAATTTTATGCATAAATTAGAACGGCTATAGGAAAAAGAATAATTGAAACTTGATCAACCTGGTATTGGGTGGCGGTGAGATGATAATACGTTAGGGAAGCCAATTCTAATAAGATCAAGTATACTTGGTCTCTTTAGACAGGTGAAACTAGCCGAAGCTACCGATCCAAGACCCAAACTAGTTAGACTAGATTTTTTCAAAAAGTAATATTGAAAATGAAATTTCATTAAAAGGTTTTGTCAAGGAAAGGGTTGATGATCCAATAAGGCTACGGCCAAAGAAGGCCTAGTGCCTCGCCAAGACCTGGAAGCCGATTTTTGAAATTCAAATTCAAGTTACTTCTTGTCAAATTCAAATCTAACACAAGCTTCAATTAAATCTTAGAGTTAATAATAAATTAAGAAAAATGATTCAAGCATCTCACAATACACCTATAAGGCAACCATGCTTGCTGGATTGATACATCTAGAATGGGTGAGATGTTAAGGACTAATGAATTGATAAGCATATTTCAAAATTGTCTTTCAAAATTGCTAGAATATTTTTCTAAAAATATATTTTCAAAATAGTGCTTCAACATAATAATGTTTGTATGAATTTCATGCTTGTTTGACTGCCAATACAGTATATGCATTCAAAAATTATATTCTTTTGAAAAGTGTTTGACTCACACAATTAGACACAAGCCTCTTAGGACAACACTAAAGTTCCTTAAGGCACTTAGATAGAGTCAAACGGTATCGGGTACAGGGGGAGTGCTTTTTATTTTTTTTAAATGGTTTTCAAAAACTGCACTTTAAACATTATTATCATTTGAAAAATACTTTTCGAAAACTGTACTTTAAATCATTATTACTTGTGTTTTCAAAAAGGGTTTATGTTGTAAAAATTATATGTTCAAAAATTTACCTGTTTCTTTGACTTCGATAAACCCTAAAGACACAGAGGAAAGGTCCACTTCATGATCTTCAAGGACTCCTAGGATGTGTCAAATTTAGGGGGAGTCTGAGTCAAAAGAAAATTTTCAAAATTTTTTTTTGGTAATTATTCATTTTTTTGTTAAATATTTCTTTTTAATCTGAATCAAACCTTAAGACTCAGAGGAAGAGTACTTGTGGTCAACAAGCTTCCCAGAACTGAGTCAAGTTTAGGGGGAGGTCAAATTAAAAGAATTATTTAATAACATGTTCTCAAAATCTTGCTAAAAATCTAAGTCTTTCAAAATACTATTATTATATTTGTTAGAATTTGTATGACTTATGAAATTATTTTTGAAATAATGTTTACTTGGGTTGGAGAATTTCCAGGACACTTGGAAATGTCCTTGTAGTCAACAAGGTTTCCTAGGATGGTGTCAGACTGGAAAATAAACCAAGTCAAGTAAAATATTAGGTCTTCAAAAGTTCACACATTTTTCAAAATCCACTAGCATATATTTTCAAAAGTATTATCATTTCTTTTTGGCAAAACTCTGTTAATACTTGAGTTTGAAAAATTTCCAGGACACTTAGGAAATGTCCTTGGTTAACAAGGTTTCCTAGGATTGTGTCAGACTGGAAAAGAAACCTAGTCAAGTAAAATATTATGTTTCAAAAATCATTTATATTTTTTTAAAGTCTCATCTTTTTCAAAAATAGTTAGTACTTGCAAAATATGCATAATACTTATATTTTCCAAAATAGCATTCTTTCAAAAATTATGCATGTTCCAAAAGTACTTAATTTTTCAAAAATTCAATACATCTTTCAAAAGTACATAGCATCTTTTTCAAAATTTAGCATTTTTCAAAAAAAAAATTGCAATATATCATTCAAAATGCCATGCTTTCAGTAATTTTACACTAAGTATGTTCAAAAAGAACTAAAAGTATTCTTTGTTGGTGCAAGTATTTTCTTAAAGTTTTCTGATGTATGACAAAGGAGGAGAGGTGTGCTTAAGTTAGAAAAATTTTCAGTGTGCTTAAGTTAGAAAAATTTTCTCCCAAAGATCAAAAATATAGTTTCAAAACTTATATCATTTTTTTTGTTGATTTTTTTATCCCAAGAATAGTGAGTAAGCCCCTTCAACCAATCTAACTTAAGTTATTGTCAAACATCAAAAAGGGAGAGATTGTTGGTGCAAGTTGCATCAATGATGTTCTCCTTTAAGTGTTTTAATGTTTGACAATATACTTAAGTCAGTGATACATTGAAAAGACAAAGGGGAGCAAAGGAGAAGTAACCTAAGTTGAAGAAAAGTCCTAGTTAATCTAGGCATCGAAACCCTAAGACCTGGCGATGGGCTGCTGGGCACCTAGCGAAGGGCTGCTAGGCATCGAAACCCTAAGACATGGCGAAGGGCTGCTGGGCACCTAGCGAAGGGCTGCTAGGCATCGAAACCCTAAGACCTGGTGACGGGCTGCTGGGCACCTAGTGAAGGGCTGTTAGGAGTCTAAGACCTAGCGAAGGACTGCTAGGCACCAAGCGAAGGACTACTAGGCACCAGGTGAAGGACCGCTTGGTAACGAAGACCTAGTGAAGGACTGCTAGGCACCTGACGGAGGACTGCTAGGTAATGAAGTCTTGGTCCAAGGGACTAAACAACTTAGCTGAGCGATGACTAAGGACAGGAGTAGAGACAGGTCGGGGTTTGGGCGTCTCGAGATCCGGAGTAATCAGAAGCTAAGCAAAAGTCCACCAGAAGGACTGGGTGGCAACCGGCTCCTGAAAGGAGTAGGTGGAAGGCGCGTTTTCGGGGGTGAGAACTTACGCTGGTTCGACCTAGGGTTTCGTGGAGATCCGAAGTCCGAACCAAGTCCTTAAGGCTAATATTATATGTATATGTGCTTTGTGTTTGTGTATCTTACAGGTACCAAGATTGGAAGACAAAGCAACCTGCTGGAGGCCCTGAAGCAGGGCGCCCCCAGTGTTGGGAGTGCCCCCATGCATCCAGGGCGCCCCCAATGATGGGGGCGCCCAAGCTAAAGCAGAGAAAATGCAGTTTAAGTGTGGAAGCAGAATAGGTGTCAAGCGGGGCGCCCCGGTTCAAACCTGTTTTTGCTGTTTCGAGTCCAAAACACAGATAAGCCTTCATGAGGGCGCACAAGAAGTCTGGGGCACCCTGGTCAAAGGTTTTATCAGCTGCGGCGAGGTCGACGCGGGGATAAAGTTTGACCGGGTTTATCGGGGCGCCCCCAGCGTCCAGGGCGCCCCCAGGAGGCCTATATAAGGGGCTTTGACCCCTCTGCTTCAATAACAACTGCGAAGTATCATTCTGATTACTCTGACGGACGACAACACTCTAAATATGAGGTTCTACGACCGGGAGGCTCCAAGAGGAAGTGCGCGGCACTTCGGAGGTCCAGATCGGCCGAGCTTCTAACTTTGTTTTGTTCGGTTTGCATTTATATTCCGCATTCAATTTATTATACTCTTGCTTGTAATTATACACTGTAAGACGGGTTTTCTCCGCCTCCGGAAATTCCGAAAAGGAGACCAATAGTGGACTCACGCCGAGTACATAGGCCTTGGACGTACTAACCCTGGGGGGTTGGGAACCAAGTAAATAAATCCCGCTGTGTCTTTGTCTTGCTTTTATTTTATTTACTGTTCCGCTGCACTAACGCTCTGAGAAGATCGAACATTTTACGAAGTTAACGAGAAGTTTTTAATGATCGATATTCACCCCCCCCCTCTATCGACTGCACCAGTCCTACATCCTGCTCTCCCTCAACCCGAGAGAGTGTTGGATTGAAGATCGACTAGGGTTCGGACCCCGAGCCCTAGCTTGTGGTCGGCGGCGAGATGGAGAGGTGGAGAGGAAATGGAGATCAGCTAGGGTTTGAACCCCGGGCCCTAGCTGTGCGATGATGGTTCGGCCGGCGGCGATGAAAATGGAGGAGATCCGCCGGCCGGAGGAGAAGAGGAGAAATGGCAGAGGAAAAAGAAGATTGCCCTCGCGATGGAGATGAAATGATCGAGTGGATGATCCCTTTTTGTCTCGCCCTCGCGAGTGTGATCCCGTTCCAGCTGAGCCCAGACCTGGGTTCAGCTCACTTCAGCCCTGGGTTCAACCCAGTTTGGTTCAGCTCAGCAGTTGGATTCGACCTAGCCTTGGGTTCGGTCCAGCAATTCACAGCTCAGCCCTTGGTTCGATTTCTTCAGCCCAACCGTTGGATTCGATCAGCCTCAGCCCAGCAGTTGAGTTAACCCAGCTCAGCCCTTGAGTTTGACCCAGCATTTGGGTTCAGCCAATGCCTTGGGTTCAGCCATATGATGATGGAAGCAACGGACGACTGAGATCAATTTGGCGTCATCCAATGGTCGGATCTCTTCAGATCTGAACCAAACTCCACATATCCCAATCAATGGTCCTGATCTACCTGTCCCCAGCTCGGATTCACCAGATGAGTGGCGGATGGTCTAGATCTTCCCTTTTCTTGAATGGATGGTCTAGAACATCTTGAGCTTGATCCAACGGTCAGATTACTTCTGATTTGGCTGAAATTTTCAGATCGTGAACTATGGTCATGATTGACTCTATCTTGAACTCGGATTGACCAGAAGTTTACTGATGGCTCAAATCTAGTCGTTCTCTAGAATGGACGACTCCTATTAATCCGATGCTTTATCCCTTTGATCTGGATCCAATGCTGACTCAAGTCTGACCCGATTTGATCTAGGTCCATGATCATTTGAAGCCTACAAAATGATATTCAAATTTAGTGCCAAAAAAATCTCAAATATACAAAGATTTGAATTAAAAGTCAAAATAGAAGAAATACATGAAACCTAATACAATTGCAAACTTAAGCATATAATATGTGGGTCAAACATGGATTTTAGAGCCTAAAATAATCAACAAAATGGTGGTTATCAATCACCCACTGATGTGCCATGATTACCAATTTCCTTTGATCCATTCAAATGTCGTGACCTATTTCCAAACATTAGGAAATCTTCGAAGGGGAAGGCACCTGCTGAGGGGACCTCAAGGTCCAAAGCACCCTCTTCATCTTCCAGACCTCAACCATCCTCAAGTTCTCGATTCCCTAATGCTGCATTTGAACAAGTCTTCCAAAATAGAACTTTTAAACTCCTCCCTTGTAGATCTCTTGATAGACCTTTTGTATATGAGCATTGTCCCTTCGTGAAAGAGATTGTTGATTTTTACAACCTTGAATTTTTCCTTTCTCTCGAAAGGAACATCAATGTTGATCTTGTGTCCGAATTCTATAACAATCTGCAACCAGGACCACAAGGGGGTTTGGGGCATATAACTCGAGTAGCCAAAACTAATCTTGACTTTACCTATGAAAATTTTTCTGAGTATCTTGGCTGTTGACGATCGCCAAATTTGTCTCCTATCTACCCTGAGCTTCCGGATCCTTTACTACCATCGTTTGAGGGAGTCACCACCGACTCCATCTACGAGTACTTCTATAATGCCCGCCCTTCCCGACCTACGATGTAGGCGGAAGGCGGCGTTACGCTAACATACATATATGCATATGGATATCTCAATGCAGCGGAATAATTTAAAACTTTATACATGTGCGTTTAAACCATGCAACTAACACTTGAATCATGTAAACATGTCTTAGCTATCATTCTTAAACATGGTTACTTGGTAAACTTAGCATTGTCATAACATAAAAAGAATAAGACATAACATGTGAGACATAACATTCTTGAACATGTTTGCATTAAACATAACTTATCCTACCATCAAGCTTAAAGCCAACATAAAGTATAGCATGGAACTAAAGTTAACAATGTAAAACATAAGAAATTGTTCTTAGGAAGACCATCATAAAGTATAGCATGAAACTAAAGTTGAAGGTTGACAATGCAAAACAATGAAACATATGACAATTATAAGTAACAGGATCTTTTCTTTTTCTTTTGCCATGTCATAACCACACACACACACTTGCCCCTCCTGCTGCTTCCCTTAGCTTAGTATCCCCTTGCTTGATCTGCGGTATAAGAAAATGAAACTTATAAGCACATAGGCTTAGTAAGACTCTTTCCTACTCACTAAAACTATATGTCACATTTAGTCAATGGGAATACATAACGTGGAGAGTGTAACATAAAATAAAAACATATCATGAGAAGGTATTCATAAAGCATTTAACATGAGGAGACATATAGATGTATATGAAACATAAGCACATAAAATGAAAGTGCATAACATGAAATGAAAGTGCATAGAGATCATGGCATGAAAAGTACTTGACATTAATATAGCACATAACATACTTGACATAGAGAAATTCTTGACATAAAACATAAGCATATGACATACTTGACATGACATAGATGCATATCATGAATGAATACATGAGTTAAATGCACATAACATAAAGATGCTTATTTGAAAATCATAATTATAAATACTTAAACATAATCATAACATCATGGGGGGTCCCGGCTTGTACCACATACATACATCCATCATTTGCGCGCATCCCTAAGTAAATGCGAGGTAGCTAGTCTCGACCTACTAGGGTACTAGGTTACCTTCAACCTAGGGACAGCTGCGGTAGTCCAGAATCGAGGCTTTCATGAGGAGCCCATCCCTGTTGGACAGCTGCGGTAGTCCCAAACCGGGGACAGCTGCGGTAGTCCCACACCGAGGCTTTCATGAGGAGCTCATCCCTTGGACCTTACTTGGGTCCGGTACAAGCTCATCCATAATGTAAAATAGATTCACATGCTTCTTCTTTTTTCCATCATATTTCATCATTCATAGAACTTTCATAGAATAATTGAAATCATAAACATGATCTTAATACATGAAGCATGGTATAAAGCATACTTAGCAATTCATCATTCATAGTTCATACATACATCATTATGCCTTAGAGGCATGACATCATCTTCATTCATCATCTTCATTCATAAGGCATAACTTACATACATAATTATGCCTTAAGGCATAAGCATTATCTTAGTTCATAACGCTTGCATGATCATGGTACATAAGGTAAGCATGCATAAATAAATTTTTACATACATGGTACATATCACATAGCATACATGGTCATGGTATCTATCATAAAGCATGCATGGGTAGGATCCATATGAACATGATACATACTACATAGGTTCATGACATTCAACATAAAACATGCATAGGTCTACATAACCATAATATACATATGTTCAAGGCATTTAACCTAATGCATGTATAATTCTACATAAACATGATGCATACATCACAATGCATGTGTTCATGGTATATGATTTAAAACATCCATAAATAAAACCTACTACAACATGGCACATAATATAAGCATACAAGGTCATGATGCATAGCACATAAAGTTAGGGTTTTAGGCATCATAAAATTCATACAACATACTTGAACATATATCTACATTATAATAAGTCATAAACAAGTATACTTGAAACCTTAGACTAACCCAAACCCTAGAATTGGAGCTTGGCCGAAAGTTATAGATGGAGATCCCATTATTCAAGTCACATGTGAGGTACCATAAGAAACATAACACCCATACCATACATAAAATGTCATAGGAAGCTATTAGAACACATGATTGGGGCTAGCCCTAATTCCTAGCCCTAAACCTTGTCTTGGTCGAAACCCTAGAAGGGTCTTAAGTCCATGGAAAATACATATAATTTACAATTAACATCCATTATATCATAGGGAATCATAATAAGCATGCTTGGAGGGTTAGATCTAATCCTAACCATAGAAATGGGATGGTGGCCGAAACTTCATGAGACTTTTTGGGTGCTACAAAAATTCCACAACTCACAATTCATTCTTTATTTATCATGAGAAAGTATTAGGAAGCATAAGTTAGGTTTTAACATCATCCCAAACCCAAAAAAGGGTACTTAGCCGAATCTTATAGGAACCCTAATTCATAGTTTTCTCAACATAGAGCCCAAACAAAATCTTAAATCATGAAAGGTAACATCAAAACTATTATACCACAGGTGAGGGAGTCTTACCTCTCTTTATCTTGGTTATAAACCTTGAATAGAGAAATAAAAGAAAACCTTCTTGACCTTAGAATACCCTTTGCCCTTGTAGCCTTGTAGAAGAACTTGGATCTTCAAGAGGGAGTCCTCTTGTGAAGTTTTCGAAGGGGAAAACCCCTTGTGGCTCACGACAAGGAGGAGGAAAGGAGGAGGAAGAAGAGAGAAGAGGAAGAGCCTTGGTAGAAGAAAAGTAACTTAAGCCTCTTCACTTCTCATCCATCCCTTTTTATACTTAGTGAAGGGGGCATGGTGCCTCTTCACATGGTGTCTCTTCCACTTCTTTTAGCCTCAACTAAATTCTTCTCTCTTTTCCACTAGCACTCCCTTGCTAGGTGAATTAGTTAGTACATGCATGATGAGGCTTTGCCTCTATTCTATGTCCAAGGTTCAATCCTTGGTGCATGCATTTTTTTTATTCCATTTACTCTCATTTTTGACATGGCCCACATAAGAGCCCACCAAGAGTTATGCTAATATTCCTAATTGGACTTCATTTCCATCTATGTTAAAATTCTACCTAAGGTCCACTAATAGTCATGGTACTAGAAGAGCCCATGTAAAGCCCATTAGTACTTAGCTTTTTAATTCATATAAGAATCATGCTAAGGTTCATGCTAGTATTCATATGTTACCCAAGAATCCATATAAGCATAATCAATATTTTAAAGAAAAATATTGAGAGGATTTTACGGGCGTTACAATCCCCCATACCTCGTGAAAGTTCGTCCTCGAACTTAGAATAGCTCCGGGTACTTGCGTCTCATCTCATCCTCGCGTTCCCAGGTAGCTTCCTCGATCCTTTGACTTTGCCATAGGACCTTGACTAAGGATACCTCCTTGTTCCTTAGCTTTTTGATTTCCCGTTCAAGGATCTGGATAGGTCGACTTTCAAAACATAGGTCCTCCTGAACTTGTACTGCCTGCGGCTCGATTACTTGGTCTGCGTTTGGAATACACTTCTTGAGCATCGACACATGGAACACGTTATGAATAGCCGACATCTCTTGGGACAGCTCCAGCTCATAAGCCACCTTGCCGACTCTTTTCAGGATCTGGTACGGTTCCACATATCGCGGACTTAGTTTTCCTTTATTCCCGAATCTCATTACCCCTTTCATAGGGGCCACTCTGAGGAATACCAAATATCCAACATCGAATTCCAGGGGCCTACGTCGGGCATCCACATAATTCTTCTGCCGACTCTGAGCAGCTTATATTCATTGTCGGATGTTCTGTATAGCTCAGGTGGTGTCGTCGATAAAATCCGTCTTGAGCCTCATTCCCTTCTTTTCACCACCTTCGTACCAACAGATCGGAGACCTACATCTTCTCCCGTACAAAGCTTCATAAGGTGTCATTCCAATAGTAGCTTGGTAGCTATTATTGTAAGCGAATTCCGCTAAGCACAGATATCGGCACCAACTCCCTTTGAAATCCAGGGCACAAGCTCGTAACATGTCCTCCAGTACTTGATTCACTCGTTCAGTTTGCCCGTCCGTCTGAGGGTGAAAGGCGGTACTGAATCGTAGTTTAGTGCCAAGAGACTTCTGGACGCATTCCCAAAAATGTGAGGTAAAGCGACCGTCCCTATCTGAGATGATGGTCTTGGGAACTCCGTGAAGTCTGATTATCTCCTTAGCATATAATTGAGCTAGTTGCTCAATCAAATAGGTCATCTTGATTGCTAGGAAATGGGCAGACTTCGTCAATCTGTCCACAATTATCCATATCACATCATATCCGTTCGTAGTCTTGGGAAGTCCTGAGATGAAATCCATAGAGATATCTTCCCATTTCCATTATGAAATTGGAAGTGGCTGCAGAACTCCTCCGGGTCGCCGGTGTTCCGCTTTCACTCGTTGGCAGGTCAGGCAAGTGCTGACATGCTGAGCCACGTCCCTCTTCATATCGAACCACCAAAATTTCTCCTTCAAGTCTTGATACATTTTGGTGGATCCCGGATGCATCGAATAAGGGGTTCCGTGAGCTTCTGCTAATATTTCCTTCCGCAACTCTGGATCATTAGGGATACATAGATGATCCCTAAGGTATAATACTCCACTATCGGCGATATGAAAACCATCGCCCTTTCCTTCTAGAATCTCCTGCTTGATTCTCTGAAGACTCGGATCACCATTTTATTTTTCTAGTATGTCGTCGAACAGTGTCGGTGATATTTTCATGGTAGAAAGCCGTCCGGAAATGATTTCGACTCCGTAATTCATAATTTCTCTTTCGAGTGGATGGGGTAATACCGATAGGGACATTAAGGTGGCACTGGACTTCCGGCTGAGTGCATCGGCCACTTTGTTTGCCTTCCCTGGATGGTAGAAGATCTCGCAGTCGTAGTCCTTCACCAACTCAAGCCATCAGCGTTGCCTCATATTTAGGTCTTTCTGAGTGAGGAAGTATCGCAGACTCTGGTGGTCTGTATAAATCCTACACTGCGCTCCATATAGATAATGCCTCCATATTTTGAGAGCAAAGACCACGGTGGCCAGTTCTAGATCATGAGTGGGGTAGTTCTGTTCATGTTCTTTGAGTTTCCCAGAGGCGTAGGCAATGACTTTACCACTCTGCATAAGTACAGCTCCAAGTCCCAATTTGGAGGCGTCGTTGTACATGTCGAAGCTCTGGTTACTCTTCGGAAGAGTAAGAATCAGAGCACTTGTAAGTCTTCCTTTTAGTTCCGGAAAACTCCTTTCACAGTTTTCCGTCCATTCATACTTTTTATTCTTTCAGGTGAGAGCCGTTAGAGGAGCTGCAATTCTCGAGAAGTCCTCCACAAATTTTTGATAATAGCCTGCCAGCCCGAGGAAGCTTCGGATTTCACTGGCGTTCTTCGGCCTGCTCCAGTTATTCACAGCTTCAATCTTTGTTGGATCTACCATAACCCCGTCTTTGGAAATAATATGACCCAAAAAGGCTACTTGGTCAAGCCAGAACTCGCATTTGGAGAACTTTATGTACAGTTGCTTTTCCCGAAGAATCTGTATTGTTGGTGCAGGAAGCACCATATCGAACCTTGTTTTGATATTGGCAAAGGATTCAAAGTTAAGTTTGTTTGTGATCTAACGTTGTTCACTGAGTGTGCAGAAAAAGCCCTAGCGAAGGACTGCTAGGCAACTGGCGAAGGACTGCCAGTATTAAAGCCCTAGCAAAGGACTGCTAGGCACTGGCGAAGGACTGCCAGCACCAAAAGCCCTAGCGAAGGACTGCTAGGCACTGGCGAAGGACTGCCAGCATCAAGCCCTAGCGAAGGACTGCTAGGCACTGACGAAGGACTGCCAGCACCAAAAGCCCTAGCGAAGGACTGCTAGGCACTGGCGAAGGACTGCCAGCACCAAAAGCCCTAGCGCAGGACTGCTAGGCACTGGCGAAGGACTACCAGCACCAAAAGCCCTAGCGAAAGACTGCTAGGCAACTGGCGAAGGACTGCCAGCTCACAAGACCTGACAAAGGACCGTCAGGCAAAAGTTCAACCAAAGGAGCGGTTGGCATCAGGTAAACTCTCCCGAGTGGAGTAGGTGAGGACGCGTTCCCCGTCGAGGGAACAGTAGGCGTCGGTTCGACCTAGGGCTCCATTTTGGAGACCAAAGTCAGAACCAAGACAGCTAAGGCTGTATAAAATAATTGTTAATTGTTTTGTTGTGTTTTGGACTAACCTTTGATGCAGGACCGAAGGAACGTGTGTCTGCAACTCAGAGAGCCTCAAAGGAGTGAGGCAACAGCTGAGCAAGGCGCCCTGAGTGTCCAGGGCGCCCTCAAGGTGAACCAGAACCAAGCAAAGCAAAATAGGCTTCAGCTGCTTACTGGGCAAGGCGCCCTCAGCAGCGAAGGCGCCTTCGTCAGTGAAGGCGCCTTCAACAGCCAAGGCGCCTCCAGCTCTCTCTGCGAAGCCTCAGCTTTATCCACAGCCGAGTCTTCTGCGCGGAAAAAGTCAGCCGAGGCGCCCTCTACGACCAGGGCGCCCCAAAGGTCAAACTTCATCCCTATTCCGGTGCGATAAGGCTTGACCGAGCGAAGCACGGATCGGGTGACACGTGGCAGGGCGTCCTCGACGACCAGGGCGCCCCTGGGTGCTATAAATAGCACCCCTCGACCCCAAGCTTAACATGAACTTCGTTCCAACGCTTCAAAGTTCTTCTACGCTCTTGCCTTGCTCCAGAAACGCCTCACCTCGAGCCGACGACGTCCCGCTGCCCCAAAAAGATTCGATACACTCCGGACGTCGGTAACGAAGAACTTAGTACTTTATTATTAATTCATTGCAATCTCTTTTGTAATTGAAATTATTTGTAACCGATTTTGCGCGAATATAGCATTGCCCATAGTAAACGGTCAACGACCGTGGGCCTTGGAGTAGGAGTCGACACAGGCTCCGAACCAAGTAAAAACCTCTGTGTCTGTGTGCTGTGTTTCTTGTTTTTAATTTCCGCTGCGTACCTACTCTTATTCTAATCCGAAAGTTTTCCGATATTCACCCCCCCCCTCTATCGGGCTCCTCGATCCAACATGTATTACTATCTTCAAGTGCTCGACGTGCTCTTCTTGGTTTCTGGAATAAATAAGGATATCGTCGATGAAGACGATTACAAATTTGTCGAGGAAAGACGAGAATACCCGATTCATAAGGTCCATAAACATAGCAGGAGCATTTGTCACGCCGAAGGCATAACGACGAATTCAAAATGTCCGTACCTTGTTCGGAAAGCCGTCTTCGAAATATCATCCTGTTTTACTCTGACTTGATGATAACCAGACCTCAGATCAATCTTAGAGAAAATGATAGCTCCCTTCAACTGGTCCACCTGTCTTTTGGCCTTGACCCTTTCCCACCACATTCTGGCATCCCCAGAAAGGTAGAATGATGCACACTTGATCTTCTCATGTTCAGGCCAGTCCAGCAGCTCCATTATACTTTCCACTATCTTGAACAACGCTTGGGCGTCCCATGGTTCACCAGCACCCGAGAAATTCTCCAGTTTCAGCCTCAACCACTGGATCAAATAAGCCTCTTGTCGTGCTACAGTGGCAGGGCCTGTCGGAGGGGTTTGCATAACCGTAGGCGTGACGGGTGTCACAGTCTGGTTTGCCGGTGGAGTGGTAGAATTTTCTTGCTGGTTCATCAAGGTATTAATGGTTTTCTACAGCTCGGTAACCTGACGCTGAAGTTGGGTCACTAATTGCATCAGGTCGGGCGATGAAGTAGTCTCGTTAATTCTGTTACTCTGTCTTCTAGCCATGCTCTTCTTAATAAAAGACAAGTAAGGCTAATATAAGTTATTGTTATTCCTACCCACATATCAAACTCTAAAGTATTCGACATTATAAAGTAAGGTAAGGTATCATTCATATTTACATATCCTAAAAATACACTCTCTATCATAAGGTATCATTCATACTTGCATATTCAAGAATCATATAGAAAGTAAGGTATGCATAGAGGTACTTACTTGAAAGCTGTAGGAAGAAGGCTTGATGTGTGTGTAGTGAGATGACAACTTGCTCTGATACCAACCTGTAACACCCGCCCTTCTCGGCCGACGATGTAGGCAGAAGGTGGCGCTACGCTAACATACATATATGCATATGGATATCTTAATGCAGCTGAATAATTTAAAACTTTATACATGTGCATTTAAACCATGCAACTAACACTTGAATCATGTAAGCATGTCTTAGCTATCTTTCTTAAACATGGTTACTTGGTAAATTTAGCATTATCATAACATAAAAAGAATAAGACATAACATGTGAGACATAACATTCTTGAACATGCTTGCATTAAACATAACTTATCCTACCATCAAGCTTAAAGCCAACATAAAGTATAGCATGGAACTAAAGTTAACAATGCAAAACACAAGAAGTTGTTCTTAGGAAAACCATCATAAAGTATAGCATGAAACTAAAGTTGAAGGTTGACAATGCAAAACAATGAAACATATGACAATTATGAGTAATAGGA
Source organism: Boesenbergia rotunda (assembly GCA_024364735.1). Taxonomy (NCBI): domain Eukaryota; kingdom Viridiplantae; phylum Streptophyta; class Magnoliopsida; order Zingiberales; family Zingiberaceae; genus Boesenbergia; species Boesenbergia rotunda. Next base: position 178,873 of record JAGFNQ010002573.1, on the reverse strand, counting down.
TCTTTTCTTTTTCTTTTGCCATGTCACTGCTACACACACATACTTGCCCCTCCTGCTGCTTCCCTTAGCTTAATATCCCCTTGCTTGATCTGCGGTATAAGAAAATGAAACTTATAAGCACATAGGCTTAGTAAGACTCTTTCCTACTCACTAAAACCATACGTCACATATAGTCAATGGAAAAACATAACATGGAGAGTGTAACATAAAATAAAAACATATCATGAGAAGGTATTCATAAAGCATTTAACATGAGGAGGCATATAGATGTACATGAAAACACATAATCATATAGAAGTGCTTAACATGAAATGAAAGTGCATAGAGATCATGACATGAAAAGTACTTGACATAAATATAGCACATAACATACTTGACATAGGGAAGTTCTTGACATAAAACATAAGCATATGACATACTTGACATGACATAGATGCATATCATGAATGAATGCATGAGTTAAATGCACATAACATAAAGATGCTTATTTGAAAATCATAATTATAAATACTTACACATAATCAAAACATCATGGGGGGCCCCGGCTTGTACCACATACATACATCCATCATTTGCGCGCATCCCTAAGTAAATGCGAGGTAGCTAGTCTCTACTTACTAGGGTACTAGGTTACCTTCAACATAGGGACAGCTGCGGTAGTCCAGAACCGAGGCTTTCATAAGGAGCCCATCCCTGTTGGACAGCTGCGATAATCCCAGAACCGGGGACAACTACGGTAGTCCCACACCGAGGCTTTCATGAGGAGCCCATCCCTTGGACCTTACATGGGTCCGGTACAAGCCCATCCATAACGTAAAATAGCTTCACATGCTTTTTTTTTCCATCATATTTCATCATTTATAGAACTTTCATAGCATAATTGAAAACATAAACATGATCTTAATACATGAAGCATGGTATAAAGCATACTTAGCATTTCATCATTCATAGTTCATACATACATCATTATGCCTTAGAGGCATGACATCATCTTCATTCATCATCTTCATTCATAAGGCATAACTTACATACATAATTATGCGTTAAGGCACAAGCATCATCTTAGTTCATAACACTTGCATGATCATGGTACATAAGGTAAGCATGCATAAATAAGTTTTTACATACATGGTGCATATCACATATCATACATGGTCATGGTATCTTTCATAAAGCATGCATGGGTAGGATCCATATGAACATGATACATACTACATAGGTTCATTACATTCAACATAAAACATGCATAGGTCTACATAACCATAATATATATTTGTTCAAGGCATTTAACCTAATGCATGCATAATTCTATATAAACATGATGCATACTTCACAATGCATGTGTTCATGGTATATGGTTTAAAACATGCATAAATAAAACCTACTACAACATGGCACATAATATAAGCATACAAGGTCATGATGCACAGCACATAAAGTTAGGGGTTTAGGCATCATAAAATTCATACAACATACTTGAACATATATCTACATTATAATAAGTCATAAACAAGTACACTTGAAACCTTAGACTAACCCAAACCCTAGAATTGGAGCTTGGCCGAAAGTTATAGATGGAGATCCCATTATTCAAGTCACGTGTGAGGTACCATAAGTAACATAACACCCATACCATACATACAATGCCATAGGAAGCCATTAGAACACATGATTGGGGCTAACCCTAATTCCTAGCCTAAACCTTGTTTGACGAAACACTAGAAGGGTCTTAAGTCCATGAAAAATTCATATAATTTATAATTAACATCCATTATATCATAGGGAATCATAATAAGCATGCGATCTAATCCTAACCATAGAAATGGGATGGTGGCCGAAACTTCATGAGACTTTTTGGGTGCTACAAAAATTCCACAACTCACAATTCATTCTTTATTTATCATGAGAAAGTATTAGGAAGCATAAGTAAGGTTTTAACATCATCCCAAACCCAAAAAAGGGTACTTGGCTGAATCTTATAGGAACCCTAATTCATAGTTTTCTCAACATAGAGCCCAAACAAAATCTTAAATCATGAAAGGTAACATCAAAACTATTATACCACAGGTGAGGGAGTCTTACCTCTCTTTATCTTGGTTATAAACCTTGAATAGAGAAACAAAAGAAAACCTTCTTGACCTTAGAATACTCTTTGCCCTTGTAGCCTTGTAGAAGAACTTGGATCTTCAAGAGGGAGTCCTCTTGTGAAGTTTTCGAAGGGGAAAACCCCTTGTGGCTTACGGCAAGGAGGAGGAAAGGAGGAGGAAGAAGAGAGAAGAGGAAGAGGAAGAGCCTTGGTGGAAGAAAAGTAACTTAAGCCTCTTCACTTCTCATCCATCCCTTTTTATACTTAGTGAAGGGGGCATGGTGCCTCTTCACATGGTGTCTCTTCCACTTCCTTTAGCCTCAACTAAATTCTTCTCTCTTTTCCACTAGTACTCCCTTGTTAGGTGAATTAGTTAGTACATACATGATGAGGCTTTGCCTCTATTCTAGGTGAATTAGTTAGTTCAATCCTTGGTGCATGCATCTTTTTTTTATTCCATTTACTCTCATTTTTGACAAGACCCACATAAGAGCCCATTAAGAGTTATGCTAATATTCCTAATTGGACTTCATTTCTATCTATGTTAAAATTCTACCTAAGGTCCACTAATAGCCGTGGTACTAGAAGAGCTCATGTAAAGCCCATTAGTACTTAGCTTTTTAATTCATATAAGAATCATGCTAAGGTCCATACTAGTATTCATATGTTACCCAAGAATCCATATAAGCATAATCAATATTTTAAAGAAGAATATTGAGAGGATTTTACGGGCATTACAACTTCTTTGGACACCCCAGGCCGGATGGTCTCGATGAGCTTGCCGGTGACTTCCCTACTTTTGCTGCTCTCATATTACCCCTGTTGATTATGTTTTATTCAAGATCATCACCAACTATATTCTGCCTATTACTTCAAAACCCCTAGCTGAAATTCGTCCATATCATTGTTTGATGCTTTACGGGATGCACTGCCACCTTGATTTTGATATCACGGCATGCATTCTCTTTTCCATCATGACCTATAGTGACCCTGGGTGTCGCACGGTTTATATGCCTTTCGGTCACATTATTACTGATTGGCTCCAGACAGTCGGTATTGATGTGACCAAGGGCAGGACTGTGTCCATGGTTCGGCAGGACTGCAGACTTGGGCGATGTGCGTTTGCCAAGTCTGGCATCATTGTCGGACGTCAGGGGCTGAGGTGGAAGGATGGGCGAGATTTGGGGGAGCTACCACGAGTTGCACACATTCAGGTACTAGCAGCACTAGCTCGACATCATGAAGTGCCCGCTCCAGCAAAGGATGAGTACGAGGCAGACCCTGATCTCCGATGGCAAATCGCGGAGTTGGAGCAAGTATGTAGCATGAGTTTTATATGTCAGAGCTCTGGCGGCAGGGGATCCAATCCGAGGTATCTCTGATACGTGCCGGTCAGGAGGCGTTTCAGTCTACGATTCATCCAGAGGTTTCTGTGATGCATGCTGAGCAGCGGGATATGTTCATGGAGTGGCGCACCTGGATGGCGGAACTCATGAAGAAGGGGAGAGTAGAGTGCGAGACGGGACGTACGAGGAGATTGAATGGAGGAGGGAGGTCCTAGTGGGCTTTTGAGTCCTCTGGTTGCGAAGTCTGGTAAGCATTCCTTTTGTCTGTCAGAAAAACCATCCTTGTCTGTCGTGTGTACCCCCCTCCCCCCCCCCCCCCCACCCCCCCACCCCCCGGCCACTAAAGGAGTAGGAAGTGTGTTTCGTTTCTGACCCAGAGGTGCCAGTCGTGGATTTACCAACAGGGCTCTATCCTTTGTACCACGTATTGATGACAGTTCTTTAACTCTACTTGCCAGCTACTCTGCTGGGACAGTGGTAACAGGTTGAACCATAATCTGTTACATTATACGTGTTCAAGTTTGAACGTTCGCCTCCATAGCTTCTGTATCCGCACCTACCACTGTGCCACTTTTACAACTGTCTGTTGCATTTTCCAACAGTTTTACAACCGTCAGTTGGATTGCTTTGTTTGCTGTGCATAAGATCCTTGAATGTTTGCATGTTCCTCAGGCATGCTAGTCGCTAGATGAGGCCCTGACCGCCACAGCCTACATTTCCTGGATTTGCGCCCTCTAGCAGCACTGCTCCGGGTAGTTTCCTACCTCTCGATGATACATCATACGACCCGATGCAGTCTGATGACCCCCCTGCTCAGGAGTGGCATCTATTTGGCTGTACTCTGATTTTGACTTTTATTCCATGACTGTATGACATTCTAACGGTACTGTGTATGACTACTACTTTATGTTTTTGCTGTTCACATTTATTTTCATATGATGCATGTAAGGATCTTGACTTGACATATTTATTTCATATGCTTATCATACGCTTCTCAATTAATCATCTCTTGTGTGTTTTGGGAGAGTCCCCTTTTTTAAGGGGGAGGTATTTTAAATTTAATAATCAGTGTACATCCTTTTCGGTGTTTGACAAAGAGAAAGAGTTTGGTTAGTTAAGTTTAGGGTTAATATGAATATAACTATTGTAGGGGGAGGACTCTGATTCTCTTGCGATAGTGAACTTTGACTTCAATTGATTTCGAATACCTAAACTTAGAATCAAGTTGTCAAACAATTAAAAGGGGAAGATTGTTGATGCAGTCTGACCTGAGTGTTATTTTGGTGTTGACACCGATTTAAATTTAGGTTAATAAGATAAGTTTGGCTTAAGTCCTGGTCGGAGACTGGGCACGATTCTCGATGAGTGAAGCCGAGTGACGAAAATCCCAGTGAGTGAAGCCGGGTCCCGGTGAGTGAAGCTGGGTGATGGAAACCCCGGTGTGTGAAGCCGAGTCCCGGTGAGGGAAGCTGGGTGATGGAAATCCCGGTGAGTGAAGCCGGGTGACGGAAACCCCGGTGAGTAAAGTCGGGTCCCGGAGAGTGAAGCCGGGTGAATGAAATCCCGGTAAGTGAAGCCAGGTCCTAGCGAGTGAAGCTAGGTGACCGAAACCCTGGTGAGTGAAGCCAGGTCCTAGTGAGTGAAGCTAGGTTGGATGAAGTCCTGGTGAGTGAAACTGGGCACGAAGTCTTGGTTCGGGGGACTGAGCATTGAGTGTACTGGTCGGAGAGGGTATGTGAGCTTTTTCTCTGGGACCAGAATGAGTCAGAGAAGGCTAGAGAGCCTGTTCTCTCGACTTAGGGTTGAATTGGTCGGACCTGGATCGGTCTAGAGACTGATCAGGGAGTTGGCACAAGCTCCTTGTTGTGGATCAGTCTGGTGACCGATCTAGGTAAGTCTGATCGTTCTGGTGAACGATCAGAGAGAGAACAAAATGCTTCTGTTCGGCTCCTGATCGTTCTGGTGAACGATCAGGGAGAGAACAGAAGGCTTCTGTTTGGTTTCTAATCGTTCTGGTGAACGATCAGAGAGAAGGTCAGTAGCTTGTCCGGAGAACCCTGATCGGTCAATGTGACCGATCAAGGTCCTCCTGGACCGATCAGGATGGGTCTTGATCTGTCCAGAGGTGGCCTGATCGGTCACTATGACCGATCAGGACACACCCTGATCGATCAGGTGACCGATCAGGTCAGAAGCTTGCGGTGAGTTGAAGCAAGCTGTGGATCGGTCACTGTGACTGATCCACAATCCCTGATGGATCGATCAGGTGGTTACCTGATCGATCAAGGTCTTCACTAATCGGTCTATGACCGATCAGTGTCTGATAACTTTAATTCAAATCCGTTGTCGGACTCCTAATTTCGTTCTGAACACTTCTATTTTCTCTGATTTCGTTTGTTGTGCTAAGCATTTGTTAAGTGTGCAGGTAATGCAGGGATGATTCAAACAAAGGAGGAGGGTCAACTGGAGACTTTCTCTTCGTTAGGTTTGACTAATTTCTCTTCTCAGGTTGCAATGGCTTCTGGCGTGGACTGGCAACGGCTGGCGAAGCTGACGACTGACCTGTGGCTCGGCTGAGGAGGGTTCAGTGGAGTCTAGTAGAGGCCAGTGGGTTGGTGCTGGAGGTTGTTGCAGATGTTCCTGTGAGCTGCAGACGAGCTAGTGAGCTGCATTGACACGCCTGGTGACCTGTTGATGAGCAGACACTTAAGAGATGGCGAGTGAAGTGGAGAAGGAACAACTCAAGCAAATCTTTTCAAAATACTTGCAAACGCTAACACTCAGATACTTTGCATCTTGAGAGCTTTAAGCCAGTGCATAAGTTTGCGAGTCGATCAGTAAGCAGACACCATGAGAATGAAGAGCTGAGTGAAGGCTCCTGCCAGGATCTTGCTGTGTTGTGAGTTGTGCTTTGTAAACTTTCTCCTTCGTGCTCGGTACGGTTTCTTTGTCTCTGTGCTTAATCATATCATTTTGTTGAGACTGTTGAGGAGAGGTTTCTCCACCGAGAAGGAGGTTCCATTCTATCCGGATTTCCCAGGGCTTGATCTGCCGACGATCAAGGGATCATCCACCTCACGGGCACGCCAAGGAGTAGGGGCAAGTTATCCCCGAACCTTTTAAACCCTCCGTGTTAGCGTCTTTGATTGCCTATTTCTGTTTACTATTTTCTGGTTACCTTTGTTTCTTTCTGCTGTTTTTGTTCCTGCTGCTAATAATAAGTGTAGAAAACTCAAAGAAGCAAGAAGTTTAAGTTGCCTGGCTATTCACACCCCCTCTCTCTAGCCATCCAAGGTCCAACAATCCCCCCTTGTGCGGCAATTTCTCCTCAATGCACACCACGGGCCACACATAGCAATGACAGTAAGGGCTAGTGGCTCCTCGGGATGGCCAATCATCGCCCTTAATGTGTTGCTCTCTTATTACTTACAGAGGTGTGGCTCCTCTCTATAAAAGCGGGTGTAACGACACCCTGCAGCTCCCTTGCCCTATCTACCTTCAAGCGTCTTCCTTCTCCAGCAATTCGTCTTGCTGTCGCGCCCCTTTTACTAGGGTAAGTCTCCTTCAGCGTTTTCCTCTCCTCAATCCCCATGGGTTCGGTGGAGAAGAAAAAGAAAACCCGAGGCAACGATGAGGGCTCCTTGAGGGAACTAGGATACCATACGGAATGGTACTGTTGGTGCAAGATGCATCAGTGATGTCCTCCTCGAGTGTTTCAATGTTTAACAATATGCTTAAGTTAGTGATACATTGACAAGGTAAGGGTGAGTCAAGAAATTCGTATAAAAGTGAAGAAAAGTCCTAGTTAACCTANTTTAAAATTTTAGAAAAGGATATATTTGTTGCCCAAATTTACGTAGATGATATAATATTTGGATCAACTAATTCTAAATTTCTAAAAGAATTTGTAACAATTATGGAAAATGAATTGAAATGAGTTTAGTTGGGGAACTCAACTTTTTCCTAGGGTTACAAATCAAACAAACTAAGGATGAAAATTATGTACATCAATCTAAATATGCTAAAGAACTAATTAAGAAATTTAAAATGGATAACTCTAAAAGGTAAGTACCCCAATGACCACAATGTAAAAGTAGATAGTGACCCTGAGGGTAAACCAGTAGACCTAAAACTTTACAGAAGTATGATAGGAAGTCTACTGTACCTTACAGCCAGCAGACCTGATATACTTTTTTCAGTAGGAATGTGTGCTAGGTACCAAACCTGTGCTAAGGAAACTCACTTAGCAGCCCTAAAAAGAGTTTTAAGATACATTAAGGGCACCCTAAATGTAGGGATTTGGTACCCTAGGACTTCATCCTTTAAGTTATCAGGATACTCTGATTCTGACTATGCTGGTTGTAAATTAGATAGAAAAGTACAAGTGGAAGCTGTCAACTTTTAGGAAACAGCTTAGTAAGTTGGTGCAGTAGAAAGCAACACTGTGTTGCTTTATCAACAACTGAAGCCGAATATGTAGCCTTAGGAGAGTGTGTAGCTCAACTCCTATGGATGATGCATACTCTTAAGGACTTTCAACTAGACTACAATCAGACCCAAGTCAATATGACAATATTAGCTCAATTAACTTAACCAAAAAACCCAATACAAATTCTAGAACCAAACACATAGAAGTAAAACATCACTTTGTAAGAGATCACGTAGCTAGGGGTGAAATAGTCCTTAAGCATGTAGACTCCAAATCCAACCTAGCTGACATATTCACTAAACCCCTACCTGAATCTGAGTTTAGCTCACTAAGAAGGCAGTTAGGGTTGTGCTTAGTAGAATAGAATCATTTGGTTTTGCCTTAAAATGTTTTAAATTGATTTTAAAATGTTTTAAATTGATCTTAAAATGTCTTAATTGATTTAAAATGTTTTTGTTAAAAATGTTACTTTGACTTTAAAAAGTTTTTTCTTCAGTTCTAAAAAATTTTTTTTGACTTAGTTTTATTTCAAAAAACTACCCCCTTCAAAACTAGGGCTTTTTCGAAAATGGACTTAGCCTAGGCTCTAACCTAGAACTGCATGCACCTATAGACTTAGAAGCCAGCATCTCACAAGCACCTAAGGATACTTTTTGATTGATAACCTAGAAAGGGTTGAGATGCTTAGGTCTTTGCCTCAATTCAAGATGCTTTAAGTCAGTGCATCGGCAGCAATTGGGGCACTAAATGAACAGCAATCAGGTTAAGTGTCAAGTTTAGACAATCTAACTTGAACAATACACTTAACTTGACTAACCCTAGCGAAAACTACTGTTTATAACAGTTAGTAAGTAGCTAATTGGGTTAGACAAGTCCCTAAAGATTTAACCAGACTTAGGTCCTAGCTCGATTCAGTACAGCAAATGCTTAATTTAATTATTGCAAATATCTTTTTGTGCATTTTTTGATATATGTCAAAAGGGGAGAGTTGGAAAGGAAACAGGGAACAAAAATGTTTTTCCAAAATTTCTAACTCTGAATTATTTCTAAACTTAATTTATTTGCTTAAAATCCTTTTTGCTCTGAACTGCTATTAATTTTTGCTTAAAATATTCTTTGAAAAGTTTTTTCTAAAAGTCTGAAATTTTGTTTTTTTAAGTCTGAAATTTTTTCCTAAGTCTGAAAAAGGTTTCCAAGTCTCGAATCTTTCTAAGTATGAATTTTTAAAGCCTGAATTTTTTTGTGCTTAAAAACAAGTGTTTTAAAAAACTGAAAAAGTCTAAGTCTAAACTCAAAATTTGCTAAGATATGAAAACTTCTTCAACTTAGAACATCTTTTTTGAAAAACTCAGCCAACACTTAAAAAGTTTTTCTATAATAAAATTTTCTAAGTATTTAAACTCAAACCACCTACTTTTGAAAAATCTAGGGGGAAATTTCTTCCAGGGGGAGGGAATCTAACTTAGGATTTCAATTTCAGCATTTTTTCCTTAACTTTTTGAACTAGGTTGTCATATATCAAAAAGGGGGAGATTGTTGGTGCAGAATGCACCCAAGTCAAACCTGTGTTTTGATATTGGCAAAAGGGTTCAAAAGTTAAGGGTTAGTTGTTGTCTAACAAGTTTCTTGAGTGTACAGGAAAAGCCCTAGCGAAGGAATGCTAGGCACTGGCGAAGGACTGCCAGATAGGAAAAGCCCTAGCAAAGGACTGCTAGGCTCTGGCGAAGGACTGCCAGAATGGACAAGTCCTAGCGAAGAAATGCTAGGCACTGGCGAAGGGCTGCCAGAAGAAAAGACCTAGCGAAGGGCTGCTAGGCACCAAGCGAAGGGCAGCTTGGCAACTCAAGACCTGGCGAAGGACTGCCAGGCAAAAGTCCAACTGGAGGAGCCGGTTGGCACCAGGTAAATTCTCCCGAGAGGAGTAGGTGAGGACGCGTTCCCTTGAGGGAACATTAGGCGTCGGTTCGACCTAGGGCTCCATTTTGGAGACCAAAGTCAGAACCAAGACAGCTGAAGCTGTAGAAATTAAATTAAATATTTGTTTTATTGTGTTTTGGACTAACCCTGGAAGCAGGACCGAAGGAACGTGTGTCTGCAGCTCAGAATGCCTCAAAGGAAAGAGGCAACTGCTGACCAGGGCGCTCGGAGTGTCCCGGGCGCCCCCAAGGTGAACACAAAATACAAAGAAAGCAAATGAACCTCGACAGTACATTCTGAGGGCGCCCCCGCTGTCCCGGGTGCCCCCATGGCAAACCAACTGAAGAGTTAAACTGCTGCCGCGTCTACACTGCGCACCCAGGGCGCCCCCGTTGTCCCGGGCGCCCCCAGCGCACAGGGCGCCCCCAGCCTTACCGAGGAGAGCTCAGCGCTGCAGATAAGGTTTGACCGGGTCAACCAGGGCGCCCCCAGCGTCCAGGGCACCCCAGTCAAGGCCTTATCCCGAGGATTAAGGGATAAGTCGACGACCGCGCCTCTTGTGGATCTGCTGCCACGTGAGGGGGCGGCCCCGTCGACCAGGGCACCCCCAGGCACTATAAAAAGGGCCTCGACCCTCCTCTTCAGAACACCGCTTTCATTCAACACATCCAAACTCTCTGACGACCGCGCTCTGCTCCAGGAACTTCCCGACTCAAGTCCGAAGCGCCGTTGACCTCCCGTTGCACCGAAACTCGAGCCTACCCTGGGAGTTGGTAAATACAGAAGTGTAATCTTTCTTATTGCAATTTGTATTTCTCTTCTGTACTCATTCTACGCATTATAGAATTGTCCAAAGTAAACGGTCAACGACCGTGGGCCTTGGAGTAGGAGTCGACCCAGGCTCCGAACCAAGTAAAACGACCTTGTTAGCGTTGTGTTGCTTTGTCTCTATTTCCGCCGCGCACTTACTCTTTTTATTTAATCCGAACGATTTGCGACATTCACCCCCCCCCCCTCTATCGCATCTCTCGATCCAACATGGTTTTCCTCTCCCGAGAACACTTCTCTCAGCACTCGAACACTAGGATTTTCTTAGTACATTTCACTCAGCACTCGGACCCTCGTGACCTGGTTGACTCTTCATCCAGCAGCCTCGATCTGTTGCCTTCGCGCCCTCTTCGTCTTCGGCTCCCATCCCTCAGATGCGCACACAAGCCCTCGGCTTGCCTCCATGCCATCCTTCACACATGGCTCGAAGTTCGCGTCCCTCGGCTCATCGTCCCTGCTTTGTCCATGGTCCCTCGGATGCGCACACAAGCCCACGGCTTGCCTCCATGCCACCCATCACCGTACCCGAAGTCGTCCAACCAAGTCTATGTGTATCCTGCAAACCTGCACACTCAAATACACATATCAAATACAAGGGTGAACCTAACTTAAACCCTTTGCCCAAACATCAAAACACATGGTCACTCCGGACCATAGATTGCCCCAACAATCTCTCCTTTTTTGATGTTTGACAATACGTTTAAGTTAGGAAAAACAAATAGCAAATACAATGCACACATGCATTGATCCTATCATAAGGCATCCTCACACCTAACATCCCCACAAGCTTAGGACTTTTACCAAAATCGGGCATTTTAAAACCTCTCTAAGGCTCCCTCTACATTGGACTTATAAAGGCTTTTTAAGAACCTCTCCAAGGTCCCCCTTACACCACTAACGGAGCCATAATGCTCCCCCTTAACGTAAGCTCCCCCTTGACCTAGGATTTCTTACAAAGGCGTGTTTGGTTTCCTACTTAAACCCAACACTTCTCCCCTTTTGCCATACATCAAAAGGACTCCAATAATTTCCCTCTTATCAGATCCTTTAACCCCTAATGATCATAAACACAATGTACTAACCCTCCATAAGATTACACACTTATTTTTCATCATTTGGACACCATCAGTTTGCTAAAACACCAATTTTAGCCTTTACCAGTCGACTGCCCCTGGGCCAGTCGACTGGCACCCTGAAAAACTCAATTTTAGCATTTCTGACCGAAATTCAGAAATGCACCAGAAATTCCAAAAATCTCCAAAAATTCTCAAATTTTGTGGAGAGGTTTGTGGTACCTATATCTACTTGGAAAAAAAATACATTCACACATGTATCTATCACCAATCCCAAGATTGACACAAAACCCAAAACTAGCTAAATGGTTCAATTGAACCAAAACTAGCATTTCTCTCTTTCTTTTCTTCTTCCTCCTCCCTCCTTAGGCTTTGCTAGGGCGAGCAAAAGAGAAGGTATTTGTGCTCTCTCTTTGACCGGCGGCAACAAAGTGGAAGGGGGTCGCCGGAACCCTAGTGGCTAGGATTTCCGGCGCAAGGAAGAGGAAAGGAAGCAAAGGGGATTGGTTGCTTGAGCCTTCGTGACTTCGGTTCTTGGTAGATCATCGTCCACATGACGTCTAAGAAGGGAAGGTCATACAATAGAAGATTGTGAGGTAAAAGGGAGGGTATAACTTCTCCTTGGTTCCTTTGTTCTTTCTATCATTTCATGTGATTAATTAATTATCATTACATGTTAATTATTTATTAATTAATTATGATAATTAATTATCTTAGACCCCGATGATAAACACAAAAACTGGCTATCCGCTCATCATCTATTCTGCAGCTAATCGGTTGGACGAGGTTGATCGCTAGAACAACTTGGTTATTCAAGCGATCGCTCGAATCAGTTAGCACGATGATGAGACGGTCGTTTGGGAAATAAGTCTCCATTCGGATTAAAAATTTTAATCCGTGGACATGGAGAGGTTTCTCATGCGCGACCCGGAATCCACGACCATCAATTGGTATCAGAGCCAATGGTTTCCGATTTTGTGTGTTTTGGATTCGGTTACATTTTGCACTTTACCATGTATTTTATTTTGCCGGATAATAGTAGGATGTGTGTAGGCTAACTCTTTGGTTGCAGGCATGAGATTCCAACTATTATGGCTAAAATATGTGTGTATGTGATTGGTTGTTCATGGTTCTAATATTATTTGAATCCTCGGGGTTGACAAGGCTAAATTTGGTATTTAATTTTTGTAATTAAATACGATACTTGTTTAGCCACGCTTTTTATTTACTTTCGATCTAGATTTGATGTACACTCCTTTGTGGAGTATAGGATCGATGGATGTAAATAAATAGCATTCTATCTCGGCTCGGAGATCCCTTCAATGGTGGCTTGCGCATGGTGTAGGGAGGAGCAGACGAGGTGGCGACATGACTGGAGGCATATTGAAGACTAAAGTCATAATAGTTGAAAATTTTTGTTTTTTCTTGTTTATTTCTTTTAGTTTATGTGCTTGTCGTGCATGCATGAAAATTTCTCAATTATAAATAACTAAGTGGGAGAGGGACCCTAAGGATCCTAAGACCTCCATTACTAATTTGACAAGTGATGCGAACAAGCTTGTACGTTGGCTCTGAGTGCCTTCCTCCCTATTAGATGGGCTTGTTCTGCTGATCACTGGGTCCGACATGATTATAGGAAGTTATTTAGGAGCGTGTGATTTTCCCCATCAGACGACACATAATCCGAGATAATTTTCTTAGTATCGTGTAATGGTAAACACTTAGATGCAAATAATAGTATCCTCTCCATCGGAGTCACTGCTATTATTTGTAGGGTCGAAGAGGAACCAACTATTAATTTTATTTGTCAAAAAGTTAGGTTGACAAGATAATAAAATTAATGGGTAAAACCTCCTCTTATAAATGTAGAATTCGTATACGTTCACACTATCGTGGCATGCGAAATTCTCGGTATTTTAAGGTGTTGGTTGATTTTAAAATTTATTGTTTGAGGAATCAATAATTTTTAAAATCTAAAGTTGTGATCGTTATGATTCTTAGGAAATTTCAAAATGGCTTTCAACCCACTTGTTTGTAAAGAAAACAAACTTGTTGTCTCTGACTATACTGGTTGGGAACCGAACCTGGATATTGTCTTAACTGCTGAGGAATCTAAATGTGTACTTTTCAGTTGATTCACAAATGAGAAAGTGGAGATACATTCAGTTGATTCACAAATTCATTCCACATCCTAATTACTAGATTTAAATATAACTTATGAGGAATAGATTATGGAGAGATATCCAAGAGTGAGGAGCTTAATGTACTAATAGAGTCTAGCGATAAAGACTTACAAACTATTATTGTTAATGATTCATATTAATAATGATTAAATTTTAGGATTATGTGTAAAGTTTAAGTTATGGATATACTTGTTTTTCACATGTAAATCTCACTAGTTCTATCATATAAGTCATTATTATTTTAATTTGATTATTATTTGGAATGTGTTTGTGTTAAAAGTTATTTTGTAGATATAATCATGTCATATATTGCAGCAGTATACGATGGCCAAATTATTTAGAGGATTGTTGGGGATTGGTAAGTATTGATGCTTTTAGTAATTCCAATTAATCTAATATTTTATTTATTATTTCAAAAATGAAAGTTTTTTTATGCAGCTTTACTCCCAATAATCATACTGTATCTACTTATATAACAAACAAATTTGAAGAACGTTGGTATGTTTTTGGTTCTACATGAAGGCAAGTAGACTAAGATCTTAAAGATTTTTATTATCGAAAATTTTTTATAAGTAATTTGAAAATTATTGATACTGTATAATATAATATCCTATTATACTAATTTTCTTGATATTGTTGTAAATAAAATATATTTGGGAGTAAGGACACGAGGCATAATTTAAAGGAATATAGAATAATTATTATCAAAAACTATACAAAGACTTATTATATAAGTGGAGAATGAAGAGAACAAGGTCATCCCATATATCAAATGAGATTTAATTTTGGATGCATGGAAGAACACTTGGGCTATAGAAAATGGCAGCAAGATTCATCGATGACTCGAAACAATAGAAATAATAGGCTCATTGAGCCAAACACTGTATCCACAAAGCATACGACTAGATCACAATCTATTATAGATCATGCAATAGGCTTGGTAAGTTTATTATAAAGTTATATAAAAGTTTTTTAATTATTAATGATTTGTTTTAATTTATAAAAAAATTGTGTATACAGGCATATACTTTACAAAGATGTTTCATTTGTTGAGAGGTATTTCACAATACTCACAGAAAACAAGATAAGACTTTTGTTGATGCTCAATTGAAGACCATAGACGTATGTAATAAATTTTATTGACTCTCACATTTATCAATGATTAGCTTTATTAATTATATATTAGAAAATAATAATATTTGTTTACATAGGATGATATGATTGATCGAGTTGCACAGATGTCTCAATCTGCTATAAAGGGAGAGGAGTTACAAACTCTAACAAATGATGTTATAAATGATATATATTATGAAGTTGCCGATGGAAGGGAAAAGACCTCCCTCTACTACAACTTTGGTTCCCAAGAAAAAATTATATATGATCGTGTGATGACTTCTAGGCTCATGAGTTATCCTAGTTCTTCATCTCCACAAGTGCAAATGTAATACAAAAAAAAACAAGAATTGAGGGATTGGGCTAATTATTAGAGCAGTCTCGAGTTAGTGAGTAGTCAATTGAAGATCCGGTCAATATGGTAGTAGATCAGAAATGCAAAAACTCATATTTGTAAGTCTCCTAGGATAGTTTTGATATGGTTAATCGAGTTAAGTTAGATCCTGTATTATTTTGATGTCTTGTGTCTAAGTGTGCAGCAACTTTGGAGCACAAAAAGTCGAGTGGATAATACAACGAGTGAGAAGGATGATATGGGAAGGGAGTCGAACGAGCTCGGTACATCCGAGGGATGAAGAGCTGCGAAAGAGTACATAGGTGGAGCGAGAAAGACGCGCACAGTACATTCGATGGATGAAAAGCTAGGAGGAAGCCTGCTCAAGGAGAAGGTCAGAATTGGATTCAGGTGAGCTTAACTCTAGATGCTCGGACCATCACCTAGGCGAGCAAAGAGTGATGGTCAACTCAAAATTTGACCATCCAAGGCGCTTCCAATGGATTGGAGGTGCCCTGCTGATTTGAAGACCTGAGGTAGCTTATTGATTTGAAGACCTCAAGCTTCTTGGTTGATTGGAGGCGCCTCGGATGAATAGTAGCTGATATCCCCAGATCAACTAGAGGCGCCACCAAACCCAGAAGAGTCGTTCGATTCGGATAAGTGCTAAATCCACATCAGTTGAAATTGAGGTACCTTCGAGTGAACTGAGGTACCTCTATTGGAACCAAGGTGCCTCAGATGAACTGGAGGCACCTCCATTTAGCCAGATCAGTTGATTGTTGGCAAATTTCATTAGTTTGAGGGGCCTCCAAGTGTTCAAGGTGCCCCGAGTTGCCACGTAATCAAACAATCACTTTTGACCAATGAGCTATAAATAGAGGACTTGCCCACTTATTCCACAACACACTTCTAATCAACTTTTATTTTTTTTTTCTAAGCTTTCAACTACTATAAAGGGGTTCTCCTCCTCCGAAGAAGGAGTTTATTAGTGCGCTTTTTCATAGCCTTGATTAACAACCACTAGGTTATAACCAAATAAACCTTCTATCTCCTTACTATTTTTATGTTATTCTTTATATATAATTAAGTGTGTCTTTGCTAAGTTCAATAGCAAGAGAATTGTAATTTCAATTTGTAGGTTGTCTATTCACCCTTCTCTAACCGGTCCACCAGATCCTACAAGTGGTATTAGAGCACAACTGTCTTAGAAGGAATAACTGCCAAGTAAAGCAATAAAAAGATAATCGGATCAAGCATTCACCTATCGAAGTTCAAGGGGAAGTTGGCACTGTGGAAGTGTCGAATAGAGATATTTTTTAAAACTGATTTCGATATTTTATTAATTATAAAATATGATTTTGAAGCACCCACAGACGAGAACGGAGAAGAAGAGCAACTCTGGAACAAGAAGCAACAAACCGAGTTTATGGCAAATGGTAAGACTGAGTTCAAACTTCTGAGTGTACCACCTTAGGAAATCAACCAGATCGACACCTACAATTCTGCCAAAGAACTGTGCAAGGAATTTTTGGAGCTTCAAGAAGGTACCTCGAAGACCAAGTTGGCTTGACGTGATGTACCTTGCAACAAACTCAGCAACCGCGACTAGAGAATGGAGAGTTAGTTGACCTCGAAGAAACGGTGTCCAATCGAGACTCCCTCCGATATGCAACGCTTTTTCTAGAATCCAAGAGTGGACATCAATAGTGGATTCTTACTATATCTCTAAGAAATTTGAGGTAAGTAATTTAGAAAATTTATTTTTAATCTTAGAATTACACGAGTTGTGATGTACAAGAATAAAAGAAAAGACGAGTAACATAGCCTTGCAATGAAAAAGGATCGACCAAGAGTTAGAAACATCACTTAACGGAGACGAAGAAGCTTAAATGGTAAGAAAATTTAATAAAATTTTTAGACCTAACAATTTTGATAAGAGACAGGTTTCGAAATTTCTTTAAAGAAATGGGACAAGAAAGGGAATATGTTACAATCATGAAGAAGACAGTCATATCAAAGATCAATGCCTCAAATTGAAGGATAAAGACAAAAGCAAGAGCAAACATTCAAAGAAATCAAAATAGAAGAACCAAAAAGCCACATGAAGTAAATCATCGTCATCCGAGTCTGAAACGGAAGAATATGCCGACTAGCACTAATGACTAATCACCAAGAAGAAGATAACGAAAGCACTTCGGAGGAGAGCAATAATGAAGGTATCACATCCACCTATGAATCCGACATGGTAAGTGAGGTACAACTTTTACCCTCTGACCAAATGTATAATGCTATAAAAATGTTATCTACAACCTCATGTAAAACTAGGACTAAATATATAAAGTCAAAGAAAGACTATGCATGCCTACTAAATTTCTTTTGATAGATTTAAGGTTGAGATTGCAAAATTAAAAGAAGAAATAGAAACATTCAAATTAAGAAAAGATTCTATGTGTTTAAATTCATAATCTCCAAAAAGAAATTTTAGATATTATGAAGGACTTAATTAATTGGTATTTAAGAAATTATAGGAGCCAAATTGCAATAGTGTCAATAAATAATATTTCAAGAAAATTCTTGACAAATCATAGGTAGAAATTTATATTGGATCTCAAAATCATGTTTAGTCTATTAAATTGTCTCAATTCACATGCTAAAATTTTTATTTTTTTTTAAAAAATGATTTGCATGTTTGAGTTTGTTTTGGAAAAATAATTTCACAAACATTCTGTTTGATTTTATTTTTAATTTTTATTTTGATAGACAAAAGTGTTATCTATTTGCAAAAATATTTTCAAAAATTTTCAAATATTATGTTATTTTTTATGAATTTTTTTTCCAAAAATGAAAAAAAAATCAGAGTTTAAATTTGAAAACCTGATTTTTCAGCAAATGACCATTATATTTTGAATGTTCCAAAAAATTAGAAAATTATTTTGCCATAGAAATCTATTTTTAAGATTTTATTTCCAAATATAACTATTTCTATTCAACAATAATTATATTGACAAAAAGACAAATAGTTTTCCCATGAAAATGTTTTCTATAATCAGGTTGACTTTGATTAAAATTATAAAAAAATCAGTATTTTTTCAAAAGTTAAATATAATTTTAAAATTTATTTTGGTAAATCTCGATTTTAATTCCTAAAAATTAGTCAATTTGAAAAATAATTTTTTTTGAAAAATATACCGACTTGCATGCCATATGTACAAACCCCTATAAAAATTTTCATTTTTCTATTATTTTTATCCATTTTTTTATCTGATTGAAAGGAGAGAAATTATGGAGATTAAGTTAAGGGGGAGATTGCATATTGCAATTTTATTGTACTTAATTGCAAAATTAAGGTTATGATTATAAAAATATTACTTTACTAAATACTTTCTTGTTTGTTTACTCTAACCTTAACACGGGTTGTTTCACATAAAAAAATAGGGAGATTGTAAATATCCCAGGATAGTTTTGATATGATCAACCGAGTTAAGTTAGGTCATGTATTATTTTGATGCATTGTGTCTAAGTGTGCAGGAACTTAGGAACACAAGAAATCTAGCGAAAGACGTAGCAAGCGAGAAAGATAGCACGGGAAGGGAGTTAACGGTTTGAAGTATCTAAGAGATGAGGGGGGTAATGGAAGAGTACACTGGTGGAGCGAGAAGGACACGCGCGGTGCATATGAGGGAGGAGAAGCCAGGAAGAAGTCTGCTTGAGAAGAAGGTTGGAGTTGGGTTTGGGTGAGTTCAACTCTAGAAGGTCATCAAACCATCACCCAGGAGAGCGAATAGTGATAGTCAATTCGGAAGTTGATCATCCAAGGCACCTCCAATGACTAGAAGTGCCCTGCTGATTTGAAGATCTCAGGCGCCTTGGTTGATTGGAGGTGTCTTGAATGAAGTAGCCGAGATGTCTCAAATCAACTAGAGGTGCCTCCAAAGCCTAAAAGAGTCATTCAACTGTAATAAGCATTGGATCCTGCACCAGCCGAAACTGAGGTGCCTCCATTGGGGGCTTGTTCACCTCCAACCCTTGTCGAAGAAGGAGTTTATATATTAGTATGTTTTTTCACAGTCTTGGATTAACAACCAAACAGGTTATAACTAAGTAAACCTTCTATCTCCTTACTATTTTTATGTTATTCTTTTTTACATAATTAAGTGTGTTCTTGCTATGTTCAATAGCAAGAGAATTGTAATTTCAATTTGCAAGTCGTCTATTCATCCCCTCTAGTCAGTGCACCTGATCTTACAATATCTCGATAAAGTCTAAATTTTCAACGTCGCATAGTTTTGACTGACATGAGACTCAAGATTCAAACGTTATTAATAAGTAGCTTATAATAATAATAGTTTTTCTAAGGTGTGTTAATCGTCAGTGTAATTTTTTTATAACTAATAAAACACATAAAATAGTTCTATTAATTTTAATAGTATATGCAACTCTAATTGTATTACATACTTTCAGGAACACTATAGATAAAAGGTCAACCTTTTAAAAATTGGATTTAATACTATTATTATGGTATATATTCTTTTAAAGCATGCTTCTTTTATGTTTATTAGTTTATGCATTCTTCTCATAAGTAGTTTTGATTTTATGTACATCTATTATAACTTTAGATTCATATATGAACATGATATTTTCAAAATAAAAATTTAGTGAAGTTTGAACCATGTGCTTGTTTTTATTAATAGTCTATCGCCATGTTTGTAAAATCGCAATCCTAAATCGTAGAATCATAAAATCCTACAATCCGAAAGCACAAACATTCATGGATTATGCAGAATTGATTTTTGTAGCAGAATCGGTAAGATCGGACAAGATCAGAGTAGAATCAGGACAGGATCGGTGGAAGCTTTGAGAAATTATAACTTTTGACTTAGATTGAACCACGAGACCTATAATCTATCAAATCGAAACTTATTCATAAATCTATAGTTAGTTCCAAAGTTGAAACCCAACATCGTTTAAAGCCTTTTTAGAGGCCTAGAAGATTTTTAGTCTTTTTTATTATCTTTTTCCATCTTTTGCAGAGTTAGGGTTTTAAAATTATTTAAACATCCGTTTAATTATTTTTGAGTTAGTTTTTTTATCAATAATATTTTGTTGTATCTTTTTTCCAAAATGATGAGTTTTTTGGATGCCTATTGTCTAATGGGTTATCATTTAAATTCGATCATCTTATAACTAAAGAAATATTCTTGGGTTTATATTATTTCATTTAAGAGTTTTTATTAAGATCACATGATTTTACAATCCGATCTCGACCGACCCGATCCTGACCCCAAATCAATTCTGCATAGGATCACGATTCTACAAATTATAGCCTATCGTATTATACTTGCTACTAGAAGAGATGATGATGATTAGCTTTTGAGGGTTTTAGGATTTAGGGATGGATTTGAACTATATGTGCTTATTTTTGTAATAGATTTGAATTGAATGTATTGATTATAAACAATTTGTGATAGTTTAAATATTGCTTTGTTGTTAAACGTAATGTTGATTTGTTGATAAATGAATGAGTTTGTGAATGTAGAATATTGTATCATGGTTTGTGAATGTTGCCTGTATCGTGGATGGTTTGTAATGTATCGTAGTTTATAAATGATGATGCATGGTATGTGATTATTGAATGTAATGGATGAGTTTTTGTTGTTTAGATTGAAATTTGGATGTAACTGGATTTAAATATCACAATTGAGGAGATTCTGGTAAAATTTTAGCTAAATTTAGCGACAGAATCTTATTTCTGTCACTAACTTAGCGACAGAATCTTAATTCCAATCAAAAATTTTGCGATCGAAATTATCGATCACTAATCAGTCGCTATACCATGAGTGACCGAATAGTGATCGAAAATTCAATAGCAAAATTTGGTTTTTCTTGTGGCAAACCTAAAATATAATTTATTAACGTCTAAAATAGAATTTATAAATATAAATAATTCATTAAAATTTACACAAATTTACTTAAATTTATACATATATAGAAATTCATGCCCGATGCTATTAAAAATAAAATAAAAGTTGAAAATACTATATTTATTTTACCTTTTTTCACTGTATTCCTTAACTCATCAACAATATGCTTAAATTGAAATTGTACTAAAGAGAAGAAATCTATCTATCCAAAATTAATCGAATAAAACTTGAACACATGAATTATATATAAAACGCAATATTCATGGTTAGATTTTCATGGGTGTTATTCTCTCTGCACTTACTTACCATCGGTCCTTTCTCGCTTTCACTATCTCCACCAACTTGTTCCATTGATCACCAAACCAGGAAAAAAAATTTTAAAAATAACCAAAGATTCTCATAACTTAATTAAACACCAATTCCCTATTATTCTCTTACATATTATTATAAATTATTTCATTCCTCTGGTCTCCTATTATTTTGTATTTTTCTACCTCTACAAACACTGATGTATTATATTTAGCTAGGCTAATGATTCACGAGTATGTTGAATTTAATTTTATACGAACGCATATAATAATTGAGTCATGATCTAATCACATTCTTTTTCTAACTCTGCCAACTAACTAATCTTACAAGTGACTGTGGGCATATGATTTATCCTATCAGAGATTCGAACTATCGATACATAAGAATCTGTCCTATTTTTTACCATCGAGCGCACTGTGACTCAGGCGCTCAAGGCCTTAATCAGCTTCTATTTATTCACCAATCGCACTCTATCCCTTATCATTCATCACTCTCTCCCACTACTGCTTCTCTCTCTGTCTCCCAACTGTCCCTGCTTTATTTTTCGTTTTTAATTTCTTATTGTTCTTCATCATCTCGCAAGGACTCCTGTCGATGAAACCCTACTGCACCTAGTGTCGCTCAGAATAATTTAGTTTGACGCTTACACTCAAATTGAGATCCATCGAACAGCCAAATGGAAACTCCTCCATTTCCGGATCTCTCCCTCCAAATTAGGTCACCCCCGAGCAGGCAAGGCCAAAGGAGGTGCGAGCACTGTGACACTACTGAGAAGCTCAGGAACGCCGAGCTGACGCTGAGCCTGGGTGGCGACGCCGGCCAAGCCGCAAAAGTTGGCCATGATCCTCATCAGGCGATGCCGCCGGCCAAGCGACGGAGTAGCGGGAGGCGGAGCCTCCGCGCCCCGAGAATGCGGTGGACGACCGGCCTCCACGCCCACTTCGTCCATGCCGTGGAGGTCCTCGGTGGCCACGAGAGTAAGCAACAAGCAATTAATCCGTAGAGTACTCTTTGATCAGTGAACAATTAAATAATCAAAGGCTCTATCGATCGATCTTCTGGATACTGCAGGGGCAACCCCAAAATCAGTCTTGGAACTGATGAACGTGAATGATCTCACTCTGGCTCATGTGAAGAGTCACCTGCAGGTAGTCAATAACAACAATTATATTAGTGGCTACTGGTCATCAGCTAGGGTTAGGGTTTTGTTAATTAGCCAGAAACATGTGTTTTACATGAACTCGATCTTGCTTCTTAATTCTGTGCATGCAGATGTATAGGACAGTGAAGAGCACTAACAGAGGAGCAGGTCGTCGTGCATTTGCAGGGGTTGGAGAAGAAGGTGGTGATGAGATCATGGTAGTCATGGCTTGCAAGAGTAGTAGTAGTGCTGCAGGGGAAGTGGAGGAAGGAGGAGTGGCAGCTGCAGGTGATAAAGCTGAAGACGACGATGACTTCCTGATCAGCCATGCTCCTCCTCATGTTTCTCCTATCTCATCAACAACCCCACCAATGAGCTGTGTAACGGCAGTAGCACTACCAGACTCTGCTAGGTCTGTGCCCTCCTCTTTCCTTCCTGTTCCCTGCACTTTTATAGTGTAATTATCATATGTTGCCACCTTGAAGTTTGTGCTCCGGATTCAACTAGGCGCCTCGTGCATGCATGCAGTGCACGCACAGCTAGCACTGTCAGGGCAAGAAATTTTGATGATCATTGTCTCTTGAATATATATGATCGATTAAGAAATTTGTCTAGCTAGGCTCATCGTATTGATAATAATAATATTCTTATATAAAACTCTTGAGATAAAACAATGTTTACTTGATGAAATTATGAAATTTAACTAATTATAAAATGAGAGGAAGTCATCATTTTCTTTTGAAATGTTATATTTCTATTGAGTAGCAAAAGTGTTTCCCATAGTACTATATTTTGTTTAGTGTGTCAAATGTTGAAAAGTAAAAAAAGAATCTTAGAAATTAATACATTTTCCATGGAAGAGGTGGGATCTCTAGGTTGAATAGATTAGATATGTGTTTGAATCATCATTCACAATTGTTAGATTTTTTTTTATAAATTTGTGCATTTGACTAATTGATGATGTTGATTATTAGATTAAAATACATTTTTTTGTGTATTTAGATAATTAATAATATCTTTGACTAAGCTTGAACCTAGTTGAGCCAAATTTTTTGTGTATTAATGGATAGCACCTAGACTAATGAAGTAGATTTTACTTTGGGTTCCTACTTAGTGTTGTAACAACAAAATTTTAAGTGTGACGATTAGAGATGGGTGCAAATATTTTTCACCTTGGAGCATTCTAGAGCGTAAGAATATGTTGTGATACACGTAGGGTAGACATCAATGGCAGAGGGAGGTAATAGCCTACGTGAGCTTTAGCTCGGGCGCCCATTTAAAATTTTTTTATATGTAATTGTTCACCCGATATGCCCTAAATCGCCTAACCAAATTTCGGTCGGCCTGATTTTTTTTATACATGTATATGCAACTCTCCTATCAGCCACTGGTAGAGATCAAAGTCCTTGTAGAGAGAAAAATTTTCTCCCAATGAGAGCCTCGAGTATCTGAATTTAATTTATTTAACATATCAACATTGCGAGAGAAGTTTAGATACAATTGTGGGGGCAATTGAGATGACTATGAACTTTTTCATCTTAATTAGGAGCATTCGAAAGCTGAGTGTTGTGAGTTGGGTAGAGACCAAAGCACTTATCGAGCGAAGAATTGTTTTTGAGGAGTGCTTCTAGTACCTAGAAATGCTAAATGTAAAATTTTCATATACAAACATTGCGAAAATAGTCTAGGTTCGATTGTGGGGGTGTTTCATAAGGCATAGACAACAAATAATAAGGTTTATCTCGATATGTTGACATCAATTTAATGTATTTTCTTTAAAATATCAACTTAAGCATAATTATTTGTCAAACTAGATGATCTTTTAAGTCTTGATTGAACTACATTTTTTTTTCTTCACAAAATAGAGTTCTAGATAGGTCTATTTATTAGAAGTTCCAACATCATATTGAATATATATGTCATAGATAATTAATATAATTTTTGTTTTTTCACCAACCATATTATGCAGAGAACAATATCCATCCGGAGAAGGCAGTACAAATATACCATATTGGTTTCGACAAAATTTCAAATTTCACAATATTCTAACTCCAGAGTTAAGTCAGGTAATCACAATTGCATGGTAATTAGTAATATGAATATGTACAATTGTTCAAGGAAAAATGTTCCTGTGGATTATTAAGATAGTTTTAATTTGTCTTATATATAGGCACAATCTATGGATCATGAGCAAGATGATTCAAACTCCAGAATCTTATCAATTCTTCATGGTGGCAGTTACAGTTACAGTCTCCATCTGTAGCTCTTTAGCTGTGCAATGAGAAAGAAAGATTATGCAGAAATCTTCGAGTTGACTCTTTCTGTGTTTGTGAGATTTTGTTTTTGTTTTTGTCTTTTGTTTTTGTTCCTTTAAGAAAACAAATAGAAGGAGAAACTGTATTGGGATTGTTAGTGCAGTACTAATGGATTGGTATGGGCTTGCAAGTTAGTTAAATATGTATGAGTATCACTATTAATTTGAAAGTATCAGAGCATGTTACAGTTACAGAGCTACAGACCAAAGCAGTCTGCTAAAATGGACACTGCAGTCTCCTCCCCAATCCCTTCTGCTTGCTTCTGCAGCTTCGCCTGCCGGTGGTCGCCTTCTCCTTTTTCCGGCTTAATGCTGGGGCTGCGCTCCTCGCCTTGAATTGATCCAGCAGAATGGAGGATTGAGCTGCATTTCTCATGAAGCCTTTGCATCCCCGCGTGGAAAATCTCTGCCATGTTTGACATCTTTAATTGTATGAGTGGCACAAAGCAGGGTTAAGTTTGGAGGAGGCATTTATGAGTAAAACAGGGGTGATGGCTGATGATTAAGCTTCTTCTTCTTCCCCTTGTTTTTGACATTGTTTTAGTGGTGTGGATTGGTGGAGGGTGGGATTTCAGTGGATTTTTTTTGTGGTTTTGGCTATATTTCTTCTATGGTTTCCATTGAGTTGTCGTCGATTGGATCACTGACAGCTTTTTGGCCTTTGTCCAGGGGCCGAGAGGAAAAGTGAGTTGTCGAAAAAGGGGGGGTTTTGTTCCATAGATTTCCGCGTTTACGTGTTCTGAAATGAACCAAAACGGTGTGAAAGTGGGAAACAGAAGCAGCAAAACGGTGGGTTTGCTTCATCGCTTTTCCATACAGAATCTTTCCTTCTTTCTATCTTGGCCTAATATTTAATAAATATTTATTATATTTTTTAAAAGTGTATAAAAATACAATAGTTTTTTATTATCCTTTTTAAAATGTCAATTTAATTTTTAAATAAATATATTAAATTTTGTTTCAAAATTTTATTAGGAACTATGAGATTACAATTTCATATATTACTCGCATGAACAATATCAGAGTTAAATTTTTTTGTCCATCTTATTATTGTTGCCTCCTCTGAGTATTGTATCTCACCTCAAATATCTCATGTTCCTGTCGGTCAACGAGGGTGGTCAAATCTCATTTACTCCGGTCGGCTTTCGTCCAGTAAGCTCAAATCAGTTGCAGTCTAGATGTGATCGATTCCTAGAGAGAATATCACACATCAGAGGATGCAACAAGAGTTATCTTTGTCAGATCAATGTCTAAATCATAGTAGAATCTAAATATAATAATAGAATGAAAAAAAATAATGAAGAATGGAAATAGTGTAGACGATGACATATGATATCTTTAGAGCCTCCCCCCTTATCTTTTATACGGAGAGAAATTTAAGGGATACATATTAGACAATATGTCAGTGATATTTAATCGAATTTAAATTACACCAAATGAATTTAATCGAGTAAATTCTCCGAGTGGACCACCAAGATTGGAAGAGACGTCCAGACTGCTTCTAAGTGCCGAATCTGAGTGTTCCCAAGTGCATACCGAGACATGAGGATGAGACACTAAACCGAGATATTTGCCAATATGTCACTGAGACTTTGCCAAAATGTCTGATGAGACTTTGCTAAGACATAGGAGATGTTCAACTGAGACAGAGAAGTCTTATTGAGACACTTGGCTGAGATAGCTGCCAAGACACTAGAAGAAGATATCGAGGCTTACGCTCAAAAGCAGTTTCCATGAAACAAATTCACCCCACCTTCGACTATGCTTCGAGTTTTTCTTCGGTTGTCTGTTTCTCATGATACAATGAAAACCACGATCTCCACCAAGCACTAGTCACGGAGAACTGAGAGGTACCTGTATGTTATCATGAGTATTCTGCTGAGCAGAAAATGCACGACAGAAAAGAAGAGAATGAAGGGGGAACGTATGTTGATGGAAATTTCTTCTTGCACTTTTTTTTCTGCTCTTACTCACGACCTCCTTTTATAGGAGCGCACACTCCTGACTATAATAAATGACTGAGTTATGACCATTCAATGCTGGATTTAATGATAGGTGTCTGCCATTACTGATTGACTATTATTGTTGAGAGGTTACGAAATCACCATTAATAATTAACTTCAGATTAATGTTTCTGTTATACTCTTGAGCAGGTAGCAAAAAGAGATTCAAGTGGTAAAACGTTGATTTATACATTTGGATAAATTTTTCCCCGACTGGTTTGACATTCGACGTGCCCAGGTCATACTCGCATAAGAGTCAACTTGGGTCAATGCAATCTAGGCACTAGATTCGCAACCCTTGCACACCCAAACGTGAGCGAGAGTCACTCCCTATGCATTTATTCACATCATCAATGCATGTGAAACAATTTAAACCAATCAATATATCTTGAAACTGTCACACCTCTAGAAGCCATGCTTGCTCGAAAATCGGGCAGCATCTCTCCTGTACGGCGGACAAGTTGGGACATTTATACATAACTCTCCACAACATCTAGCTCAGTCTCACACGGCTAGCATCACAATAATAAAATAAACTCACAACACGCAGTTAATATTGTTAAGAAAAGTAAACAAATAGTAGAGAGACCATATCCAAAATTAAACTCAAAGGTAAATCCAAAGACCAACACCATTCTAAACATAAGTTGATTGAAAAAAATAAACATCAGTCTAAGAATAAATACGAACTAACAAAAGTGTAGAGATAAAGAAATTGCGGAAATAAACTAAACACTTCAACAAACTCCAAAAAGAATCGACACTGTGGGGCTGACAACTGGATCTTCTCCTGACTCCAGGTAATGCATCTATCTGCTACCAGAAACAAAAGTAAATGGTGAGGGTGGTGAGTCCGGGTGGACTCTGTGGGTATAAGAGTAGATAAATAAATGGTGTTCCGGAAGGAATCTACGTCGATGGCCAGTCACCAAGGTTCATCCCACGCGGATGCTGACGGAGGGGTGGAACTCTGCACCCTGCGAGATCAACACGAGCGTTAGGGGAACACGCCGGAGGTTGTCCGGCGGAGCCCAGTTCGACGCTCAAGTCAGTGCCTCGATGGAGAGGAGAAGTATTAAGTGGAAAGAAGAATGAGTACTAGAGAAGGCATAAACTCCCTTTACTAGAAGGGTTGGACTACCTTTTATACCCGCGGCGGCTGCCTTGGCATGTCCCCCCCCTCCTTCGTCGGTTATAGGATAGTCTTTGAAACGGTCCACGCCGCCATTAAGTGAGACCCTTTGCGATATTTAAGGGTCATAATGACTTCGTGCTAGTGGTGATACTTATCCATAGATCCGAAAAAGGGGGGATCATTACTTGAGGTTGAATGTTGTGTGGGCACCGCTTCCCCGAGGTGATCTCGGGGTCTTCTGGCCCGGGCGATCGCGGGCGCTCCACTTCCCCGAGGTGGTCTCGGAACCTAACTTCCCGAGATGATCCCGAGAGGGATTTTCTGATCTGATCTTCCAGGGCGTGTTTACCGCGGGGGAGGGGGCCCTGGAGGCTCCTCTTCCCGAGAGTGTCTCGAGAGCTCTGAAAGGGGAGTCGCTCAGAATCGTCACATTTGGCCACACAGCTTCTTCATCCCACATGCCTGCCACGGGCTATTTAACCCCATCACAAGTCCCTCCCTTCAAGTCTGATCGAAGGAAGTGTGGCTGACTGATTGGACCAGTGTGGTGGTGAAGAAATTGTATCCCAGTGGGTCCTTGCAACCGTTACTGCTCCCTTAGTAGTTATACAGGGTCCTAGGATTTTTGAGGTTACCCCGGGTCCCTAGGAAATCCCTTTTTGGTTCTGTCCTTCCCGAAAGGCTTTTGTGGCTTCTGAGGTACCGCAATGATACATGTCCCTCCATCATAAAGGCACATGGTGCTCTTTGATGGCGACAAGGCCCTTTCGCGAATGCCCCATCACCGCATGCTTCAACAGCCCTCTTCACAACCTCTTACTGGCGTGCGCCGATGTAGCTGGCTCACGTCAGACAACTGTCTTTGGCGCTGTTCCGATGTGGCAGTTTCTTACTTTCCACGTGCTTCGTCCTTATTGCGTTCATGCAGGCGGCTTCCTCGGAATAAGAAGGGAAGGCAAGGATGTTCGGCCAACTTCTGACTTCGTGGCTGGGTGAACCTCGTCTCCCTCTTCTTCTATAAGGACTCTTTTGAACGTAAGTAGTTTGTGATAGATCGAAGACGTTGCTAGAGGGGGGTGAATAGCACTTTTCGGTTGAATTCTCTACAAAATTGTTAGCGCAGCGGAAATACAAATACAATAAGACTAACAACAATAGACAATGTTAACAAATCGATTTACTTGGTATCCACCCCGGACGGGTGACTAATCCAAGAGTCCGTCGGTGGATCATTCCCCGGACAACCTCTGGCTAGCCCTCGTAGCTCCTTGTGGGTGGAGAAATCTCACCACAATCACTTTGACAATATCTGAGCACAAAAGACTACTAACTCACTTTACCTAAGCGAGTTTCGTCAAGAAACTTAGCCACCACGAAGTCCTCTTTAAATAGGACTCGGGCTGAAACCCTCGCCACCAGCCGACTGCTCCCAGGGTAGTCGACTGGTGCCACTGAAATTCGACTGTTGCACCTCAACGTTCGAATCCTCAACAAACTCACCAGTAACCTACCAGTCGACTGCTACCAGAGTAGTTGACTGGTCCTTAGCTGAAATCCTTCCCGAGTACATTCACACAGCACTCGTATCCTCACGACTCGACTGACTCCTCATCCGCAGCCTTGACTATTGCCTTCGCGTCCTCTTCATCTTCGGCTCCCATCCCTCGGATGCACGCAAGCCTCCAGTTTGCCTCCATGCCATCCTTCACGCATGCCTCGAAGTATGCGCCCATCAGCTCATCGTTCCTGCTCTCCAAGGTCCCTCGGGTGGACACAAGCCTCCAGCTTGTCTCCATGCCACCCTTTACCGTACTGAGATCGTCTATTCAAGTCTATATGTGTAACCTGTACAACCTGCACACTCAACATACACATATAAGAACAAGGGTAGACCTAACTTAAACCCTTTGCCCAAACATCAAAATACTTGGTCACTCCGGACCATAGATTGCCTCAACAATCTCTCCCTTTTTGATGTTTGGCAATATGCTTAAGTTAGGGAAACAAGATAGTAGTCAATAGCAAAAACCATGCTAAAATAAGTGCATATACAATGCATACATGGATCCTATCCCAAGACATCCCACACCTAACCCTCCAAGTTAGGACTTTTCACACCTAGCCCTCCAAACTAGGATTTTTCACAAAAACCAGACTTTTTAAAGCTTCTCCCAAGCTCCCCCTACACTGGACTTACAAAGGCATTTTAAGAACCTCTCCCAGGTTCCCCTTATACCAAGGATGGAGCAACCATGCTCCCCCTTTATCATTGCTCCCCCTAAACCTAGGGTTTCTAGCAAAGGTGTGTTTGGTTTCCCACTTAAACCCAGCACTTCTCCCCCTTTGCCATACATCAAAAAGACCCGAATAATATCTCAATTATCGGTTCTTTTAATTCCTAATGGTCCTAAACACAGTGTACTAACCCCCCATACACTTGTTTTCAATCATTCGGACCCAAGTCAGCTGCTGGATACCCATACCAGCCTTGACCAGTCGACTGCTCCCAGGGCAGTCGACTGATACTCTGATTTATCAGTTTTCTGGCCAATTTCAGAATTGCGCCAGATATTCCACAAATCTCTAAAAATTCTCAAGTTTTGTGGAGAACTTTATGGTACCTATACCTACATGGAAAAAATACATACACCCATGTATCTATCATCATTCCCATGTTTGATACAAAATCCAAAAATTTCCTATGAAAATTAAGGCAAACAAGGAGGCAACCTCCCCCTTAACCCATGCCTTCTCCTAATTTTCATTTTACCAAGGTTAAGTTCTACCCAACTTAACCCATGACTTAAGTTAGGTTTTCCCAACCTAACAACCAAGTTCTTCTCCCTTGGACACCATTAAAAGATTGCCCCCAAGCAACCTTATCCCTAGTGCCAAAAAAAACTCAACACAATCTTAAACACTCTAAATGTATGCAAGCACACTTGCTAAGATATACCCTATCTTAGAAAGATATGATTTGATTAAGATTATCAAATGTGCTTGACTTTGGTATAATTCTCTAATTTCCTTAAGGGTGGACACTTTGTATCAATTTTGAACTCAATTAATGATTCCTTGTGTTTGTCAATTCTAACCATTTTCAATTTAAACAAGGAATTGTCCTCAATTCTTTCCTTTTTCGTCTGTGTCCATAATATGATGAAATTCTCCTTCTTCTCATCTTTTAACCTTAGATCAATATTCACTTATCAATCTTCCTTGAATCTCAAAATATTAAATCATGGGATAACACATTATTTAAGGAATATGAAATCTTAATCAAGACTTTTAATCCAAAGCCATATCCTATAATCCAATTTTGCACTTTCTTACTATCCAAAATGCCCTTTCTTCTGAAACTTATGGACCAGTCGACTGCCCCCAGGGCAGTCGACCCCAAAACTCACAGAATGTTTCTGGGCT
Source organism: Boesenbergia rotunda (assembly GCA_024364735.1). Lineage (NCBI taxonomy): Eukaryota > Viridiplantae > Streptophyta > Magnoliopsida > Zingiberales > Zingiberaceae > Boesenbergia > Boesenbergia rotunda. Next base: position 147,315 of record JAGFNQ010002573.1, on the reverse strand, counting down.
GAGACCAGTCGACTGGTACCTGAATTTCAGGTTTTTCAGTCGAATTTTAGAAATCCCTAAATAATTCTACAAATCTCCAAAAATTATGAAATTTCGTGGGGAGATTTGTGGGGCTAATGTGTAGTTGGAAAAAATACGTTTCCAAACAAATGTGCTCTGGATCCCAAGAATGGCACGAAACTCATCTTATCCTAAAGTGTATCATTGAAACTCATCCCAAAAGTCTCAATTGTGATTTCTCCTTAGTGTTGCTTCTTATCCTTGATTATAGTTCATTTCTATCATAGAATTATATGGTATTCACAAATTAAAACCCAATTTTACCCAATATAATTGTATTTTCATTCTTTTCTCCCTAAATTCCCTTTTTAATGTGTCAAAACTTAGGATTAAGACTTACCCAAGTCTTTCAACCCTTTTTGGCACAATTCAACTAATTTCCTAGGAGAAAAACTTATTGAAATCCATTTACCATGGACCCCAAAGGCTCCTAGAGCTCCCCCTTGAGCTCTGAGCCCTAGCCACCTCCCTAGGTGACTCAATCCACACTAAGCCACACCGATGTGCCCCAGCGACTCTTGGCCTACAAAATGAACCTTCTTAACCTTAGACACCTTGTCTTTGGTTAAGTTGTTCCTTCTACCCTCAAATGGCACCCACTTGCCATTTTTGACCTTCTCCCTCTTGCCAGGATTATATACTTCCCCAGCATACTTTCTTTTGTTGGCCTTGGAGGTATTAGACCGGTATCCCAACCCCGATCTATCATAGTTGGGTTTTAAGCTACCCAACACCATGTCTAAGCTATTAGATCTAACCGTGAATCTTTCTAGGGATTTTTATAATGTATCAAGCCTTGCCCTCAAGGCTTAATTTTCTCTCTCTAGACCATTAACTTTGGGGTCCATATGTCCACTTTGGGCATTCCTAGAACTACCCTCCTTTCTAGGCATATTTTTCTCCTTCTTGGAATTAGTACCATGATCCTTAGGTCTAGAGGTCTTGGGTCTATCATTATCCATGCTTTTCCTAGGGTGTTGATCTACCTTGTTACCCCTATTCCTATCATTGTACTTAAAACCAAAATTGTGCACAAGCAGACAATTTTTATTAATCGTAGCATGCATGGATGAATGATTAACATGATTTTTAGAATGCAATGAGGAACTTGAAATTGAATTACATTTTAATCTAGGGTTAGGAATTATCTCCCTTACCCTTATAGTTCCTCATTGTGATCTTTGCTTCCTCCTTTCTTCTTTCTCCCATCTCCTCAAGTGTCCCATTTTCTTGAGCTCTTTCTTCCTTGGACACTTGGTGTGGTAGTGCCCTAGCTCACCACATGTGAAGCATCGAATCCTCCTCTTCCTCTCTTGGGTTTCTCCAGTCCTACACTTTATGTTAGAATTTAATTTAATTGAAATAAGTTTAGAGTGTACCTCCTTTTTATCTTTCGGGCACTTGTCCTTGTAGTGCCCCTTTTCGTTACAACCAAAGCATGTGATGTGCTCTTTCGATTTGGCTTTGGTGGAGGTGAAGGCTAGGTTGACTTCTTTTTCAACCTTGGATGAAAAGGATGCTTCTTCTTGTTCCGGCATGGATGAGGGTCTCTCCTCCCCCTTAATTCTTGAAATCGATACCTCCTCTTCTTCTCTTGAGGAGGTTGATGATCTTTCAAATTCTCCCTCACTTGAAGATGTAGATGACTCAATTTTCTCCTCTTCTTGAATCATGGAGCTCACTTCATCGGGATCTTCAACTCTTTGAATTGATGTAGGGTTCTCATGATATCTTTTCAACTTATCCCATAACTCATATGCGTTTTGGTATTCTCCTACATCACTCAAAATTTTCTTAGGCAAAATATTTTTTAAAATATTAATTACCTTCTCATTCGCCCGACATTGTTCTTGTTGCTCTTTGTCCCAATATCTTGGACGAAGCATCTTTCCATGCTTGTCCTTTAGAACTTCGAACGGCTCTTCAATGGCTATCCTACACGCCCAATCCATGCTAAGCCAAGTCTCCATCCTTGCTTTCCAATAGCCGAAATCCTCATGGACGTAGGGCGGTGGAATGTAGATATCTTCACCAAATTTGTCTTCCATCATTTCTTCTCCCTCTAGCGTGTGCTCCCTCAGCGGTTAGTCCGATCAAGAGCGGTCCTTCACTCTAATACCAATTGATAGATCGAATACGTTGCTAGAGGGGGGTGAATAGCACATTTCGGTTGAATTCTCTACAAAATTGTTAGTGCAGCGGAAATACAAATAAAATAAGACTAACAATAATAGACAATGCCAACAAACCGATTTACTTGGTATCCACCCCAGACGGGTGACTAATCCAAGAATCCGTCGGTGGATCACTCCTCGGATAACCTCCGGCTAGCCCTCGTAGCTCCTTGTGGGTGGAGAAACCTCACCACAATCACTTAGACAATATCTGGGCACAAAAGACTACTAATCTTTAAATAGGACTCGGGATGAAACCCTCGCCACCAGTCGACAGCTCCCAGGGCAGTCGACTGGTGCCACTGAAATTCGACCGTTGCACCCTAACATTCGAATTCTCAACAAACTCACTAGCCACCTACCAGTCTACTGCTCCCAGAGCAGTCGACTGGTCCCTAGCTGAAACCCTTCCCGAGTACATTCACACAACACTCGTACCCTCACGACTCGACTAACTCCTCATCCACAGCCTCGACTATTGCCTTCGCGCCCTCTTCATCTTCGGCTCCCGCCCCTCGGATGCACGCAAGCCTCCAGCTTGCCTCCATGCCATCCTTCACGCATGCCTCGAAGTTCGCGCCCATCAGCTCATCGTCCCTGCTCTCCAAGGTCCCGGGTGGACACAAGCCTCCAGCTTGTCTCCATGCCACCGTTTACCGTACCGAGGCCGTCCAGTCAAGTCCATATGTGTAACCTGTACAACCTGCACACTCAACATACACATATAAAAACAAGGGTAAACCTAAATTAAACCCTTTACCCAAACATCAAAACACTTGGTCACTCCGGACCACAGATTTCCTTAACAGTTTGCCTCCTCCTTTTTTCCCTTAGGAATCATGAAAGGTTACCGGGTAGAGTGGTACGAGTCTGCCTCTTCGAGGGTGAGATCGGAGGCTCTGCAGGCGGCTATTGAGGTCTACGGCATCCCGGCCAAGATGGCGGTGGTTATCCCTAAGGTAGATCAGATGCCAATGGAGCCTCCCGCAGGCTTTTCTACCTTCTTCTTGGGGGCAAATAGAGTCAGGGCTCCGATTCCCCATTCCCCCTTTCTTCATGAATATAGTCTCCTATTTCGATATGCTCCTTCACCAAATGGCTCCCAATGCCTTTGCTCAGATGGGGGTGTATATTATCTTCAAGCTCTTCGAACTCCCCCTGACTCCTCATCTCTTTCATTATTTCTTTGTTGCAATCGGCTCCAGAGGGGTATTTAGCTTTTCGGTGCATCCGAGCCATAGGTTCTTAGGAGGGTTCCCTTTCTCACACAAAGGGTGGAAGGAGAAGTTTTTCTTCATCCAACTGCCTGTGTTACCCATTAGTCCTCTTCGTTGGATACAGGCTCTACCGACTCCTCCCTCTCTATGGGGTTTCTCTAGAGTCATGCATACCAGTGTGCTAGGAACGTACTCTCCGGTAAGGAGTTCCGTGGCCCCGGACTGGTGCAGAGTGAGGAGCTCATGTACCGGACGGGCATTAGCCCCAAAGTTACCCGGATCTTCCCTAGCTGATGGGTATGACTTGGCGGGTTTCCTAAGCGAATGCTTGGTCATCCTTGAGAGACCTCTCCATGTCTACGGATTAAAAAATTAATCCGAATGGAGACCTGTATCCCAACGACCATCTCGTCATCGTATCGAACGGTTGAAATTACAACTTGGCCAATCTCAAAGATCGAGCCTTGAATTTGCCTAACCGCTTGACCGCGGAAAAGACGACGAGTGGATCACCGATTTTTGTGTTTATTATTGGGGTCCAATTATTTAATTATTAACCATGATTCAAAACCAAAATAATTAATTAACACACATGAAATGACGAGGCAAAATCAAAGGAGCCAAAGAAGAGAATTATACTTTCCTTTATCTCATAGCACTCTACCTTATGTCCCTCCCCTCCCAGACGTCATGTGGGCGACGAGCTACCGAGAACCGGGATAACCAAAGTGCTCCAAAAGACCTCTTTTCCTCGCCTAGCAAAACCCTACTTCTAGGGTTTGCAACCGCCGGCCCTCCTCTCCCACTTGCTTGCGCCACCGGCCACCAAGGGCTTCCCAAGCCCACCGGCCACAAGTAGGGACCGCAGAGGAAGATGATGAAGATGATAAAGGAGAGAAGAAACCTCCTTCTCAACCCAACCGGCCGAAACTTCTCCCTTTCCTCCTCACTTGCGTCGCCGCTGGAACTCAAGGAGAATATCACTTCTCATCCTCCGGCGAGCCTCCTTTCTCCCAGTTCTTGCCGAGCCACCCAAGGAGGATCAACCCTCTCCTTATATTGGTGGTTGCCAAGCACTCAAGGTGAAGAAGAAGGAGAAAGAAAAACAAGTAGGAGAGGTACTCCCTCTTGTTGCCAGCGCCCTAGGAGTGAGAAAAGAGAGAGAAGAGAGAAAAGCCTATGATGTGGTGATCTCTTAGATTAAGCCTTGGTTTCTTGATCCCATGGGGTATATATAGGGCTAAGGTAAGGACTAAGAGGAGGAGTTGGGTCTTGGCCCACTAATGAATCTAAAATCAATCCATTAATAAAGATCCATTCCACTAAAGGATCTCCATTGAACTTCCTCACCAACCCCCATATTTTCATATGAGCTCCACCTATTATAAGCACATCCATCCCCCCGTGTTTATGATAACGAATGTCCATCGATTAATTTAAATTACTGATAATTTTAATTAATCAACCTCTAGCTCCTTGACTAGTACTACTCAACCTTATCATAATATCGGATCAAATTCACCTGCAGAGTTTAACATGATGAACCTTATGAGCTCATGAAGGGGCATCATCATCCCGACTCACCAGGACATGGTTTCCATCAATAATCAACGACACACCATATAATTAATATTATTTCCCAACTTACCGTGCATATCGATTTAGCAGAATAAATCTCACCCATTGGTAAATCAAAGAAATAAATATTAACTATACATGCCCGTTATTATATCAGAATTTAGGGATTGTACTCCATAATAATGAGAGGTCCAATCCAATTATTAAGTCAGCACAAATTGAATAACTTCTGGTTTTGGTCCTGCTCAATGCACACAAAGCACACTAGTGTAATTCTATGGTCAAGACAAACCACATCTAATTACACTACAACCATCCCGATGGTTTGTCCAACTCCATCTCGACTGTGAGCCTCTTCTTATACTATACAAGGGACAGATAACATGATCTTCTGTGTGTACAACACACCATGTTATCTACAATGCAAAGTATTGGATTTTTATGCATATACTAATATAAATACACATCTGTGTTATTATGATTCTCTTTTCAAAATGTAGATGATCTTATATATATATAAAGAACAAGTCTTTTAGTGCACACATCTAACACAAGCCTCGGTATGTTCGTTATTTCCATCAATGCCTATTAGTTCTAACTGATGTTTCCTCGTTTGGCTATCGCAGAGGAAGTCATGTTCCCTAGGGCGATGGGGCGGACTTATCAAGTGGGAGGAGGCTAACCAGGAGACGTTGACTCCTCCCCCGACCGCTCCTGATGCACCCCCTATGCTTGCCAAGTCCTCGAAGGGGACCACTGAATCATTCCGCGGGCTTGTTTCACCCGAGAGGCAGAGGCTACTGTCGTGCCTCCGCTCGTGGCGAGACAAGGGCTTTCCGGTCCGTCAGTTGATCCTCAGGCGGATCCTCCTTCAGGGGGTGACTCTTCCCCGGCTGTTGTTCATCCAGAGGGGGCTAATGAGGGGTCCTTACCCCCTACCACCCTCTCAACAGTACAACTCACTAGTCGGCAGAAGAGGAGGATTCTGGGAGGCTCAAGCCCCAGATGGAAAAGGCTGCGCTCTGGTGGCCCAAGCCTCCTTCCCTCTGTCGCTGAGGAGGTTGTTTCTCCTTCCGAGGGGGGAGTCTATTCCCCTATCTTCCCTCATTTCGCCAGCTATTGTTACGAAGGCAGGCGTCCCCGCCCCCGGCTCTCCTTTAATTGACCCGGCCGAGGCTCCGAAGGGTAAGGAGGTATTACGCACCCAATACCGGATGAAACTCGACCGCCTTCAAAAGAGGCTAGATGTCGCATTAGAGGCTTCTCTGTACTCTATTCCACCAGTGCAGTTGAAGGAGGTTCCTACCGTGGGGGTCTTGTTCGAGTGGACTTCCAGCTCTGAGGAGGGTGATTCCGACCCCTCTAACTTGCCTCCTGAAGCTCCTGCTATCAAGCTACTTCCTCCACGCGGGGGCTCATTACCATATGAGGGTCGGACCAGCATCTCGAGGTCTCAACAGCCCTGTTCTTGCCCAATTCCAAGCTGAAAACTCCACAAACTACTCTCCCTAGTGACCTCGAACTTGATCTGATGAAGGATGGAGGTGGTCGCGCCCCTTGGATGAAGAACTCTATTGAAGAAACGAAGAAAACAAACGAAGAAGAAACTGGTTGCGGCGAGGACGCGACAAGGCTGGGCTGCGGCGTTTTTTTGATTAAATAGTTATCAACGGACGACCCAGATTGATCGGAGGAGATCCAACGGTAGACCTTGGTCTGATTTGAGCTAAACTTTTATGATGATGATCTGGGGTCAGGATCTGCCTTGTGGTAGCTCGGATCCTCCAAATGTGCAACGGATGGTCCAGATCAACTCTATCTGTGATTGGATGCTCTAGAGCCCTCCTTGCTTGATCCAACGGTTGATCTAGCTCTGATTGGGATGAAACCTTCAGATCTTGATCATAGAGCCTGATCAACCCTAACCCTAGCTCGGATTGCTTCAGATCGTCCCGGATGGCTCAGATCTAGCCGCTCTTGAATCGGACGGCCCGGATTAATCGTAAGCTTGATAATTCGATCCGGTTCACATCCGACTCAGGTTTGACCCAGTATGCCCTAGGTCCAGGATCCTTTCATGCCTACAAAAATATATCAGAAAATTTAGTGGCCAAATAATCCAATTTATATGCAATTTTACAATTAAGTCCAAAATAAGATGGAATCCTAAAACCTAGGGTAAAATCACAAATAAGCAATAAAAACATAGGTCAAACATGGATTTTAACATCTAAAATAATCACAAAAATGGTATCTATCAACTCCCCCACACTTAACCTTGAGCGTCTCGCGAAAACACTAAATATGTATCCCCTAGCTTTTCTTAAGCATAATTAGAAACAAATGAAAAGAAATTACCTAGGGTTGTCAATTCTCATAAATCTAAGCCCTATGGATTAGTATCTTGTCCTTAAATCAACAACTTAGCCTTTTCATCCATCATGAGTCATTGAGATGAATCTAACTCATAGCCTTTCAAGGGAAATTTTGGTGGCTCTCTTCTTAAGTTCTAAGTTGATGATGGTAGTGGAGCTCACTCTTACACACATGCTTCTTGCACTACCATAGGCTTGCTTATTATCTAATCTCTACCATTGATCATGATTAGGATCAACAACTATAAAAACAAATGGAAACATGAAAAATGGTGAGAAATGGAATAAAAATCAAGGAAATGGAAAAATTGATGGAGTGGGAGACTTGGTTGCTCAACAATGTTTCCAATGTGCTTTGCCCCATCTTAACAGTCCTCTAATGATATCAAAAGTATGGTGGAGTGAAGCTTGAATAAATTCCTTTGATTTGGATGAAAAACCTTTCTTTGACTTCCTTGTGCCAAGTTTTTCCTATTTCGTGCCACTTTTTCCTTTCTTCTCTTTTCTGATTCTTCTTTTTCTTCTTTCTTTCTTTCTTGTAAGGTCAGAGATGAAATGGAATAAAGCTTTGATCCGGATGGGGAAAATCTTCACTGAACTCATGGAGCAAAAATTCCAGTTGAGTACCATTTTGTGTCTCCCTTCTTTTTCTTTCTTTTTTTTTTTCTCTCAAGCTGTTTTCTATTTCTTTTTTTTTTCTGCTCTCTTAGTTAACTTCTAGATTCATTTCCTGGTCTCAATCTGCTCAGTTGGATACTTGCTGACCAGAAACTAGCTCCAATCCACATTTCCGTGACCTTCTTGATACACAACCATTCAAGTTGGCACACCTTCCACTTAAATTTTCCTTTTTCTGTTTCTGTGTTTCAGCTCACGGCAGATTCAATTCAATTCTCTGATTTCTCAAAAACAGTTAGTACAAATAATCCACTTGCAAATGGCTGGGCAGTAGGTTGAAATCCAGTTTTTTTTCAGCTTGATATGCAGTCTAGTTTCAGCTCTGCACATATTATTTTCAGATTTGTTTTTCAACACTGTCTGATGAGATTTCGGCACTTAAATTCAACTACCCTGCTGCTTATCAAATTTCTGATGGCCGGCTGGTAGATAGACTTGTTCTTATCCTTGTTAGCAGCCCTTGAAAACTCCATTTCAGTTGCAAGTTGGCACAAAACTGCTGCCATGTTCCAGATTTTTCAGCTACAATAATTTTTTTCCTTCTTCAGATCAGCCTTCTTTCCAATTCTGTTTAAATGGCAGGAGACCTCCCTTGCAATCAATTGGCACTTTTCTCACTTTGGCACAAAACTTTCTTTTTCTTTTGTTCCCCTTCTAAATGGCACAGATTTGCCATTGCTTCAGATTTTCCTGCAATTTCTTTCATTTCTGCCCTGCTCAGGGTTTCTGATTTTTTTTTTTTAGATTTTGCTACCATGTTTCAGATCTGTCCAACTACAATGCAGCATTAAGCACTATGTGTCTGATTTCTAAGCAACAGCAGCTATAAGTCCAAAGCATTTTGATCAAACATGTTATCTAAAAAGTTTATTTCTTCTTGGTGCAGAATTTTTCTTGGTGCAGATTTTTGGCTTCAATTGAATGGTTGCGTGCCACTTAGATTTCAGAGTATGATAAGGAATCTAGATCTCCATTTTTTGCTTCCATCTCCCTTGCAATTGATCTCCAAGGCACCTTTTGGCTTCAACTTGGCAAAAATTTTTATTTCTTTTTGACATGAAGTACATCCAAAACTTTAGTCACTCCCCCACACTTAAATCTTTGTCCGTCTCGGGCAAAATAACATTAGAAACAAATCAAACAACAAGTCCAAAGAAAAGTGAGGGTAAGAGTAAGAGATAAGCAAAGAAAAAGAGAATAAACATGATTATTGCTAAAAATTGATGTGGGAAGGGAAACAAATGGATTAGCCTCTATAGATGTGATCCAATCATTAAAATATGGTTTTGAAAGAACCTAAGCAAGTTCTAGAGTACAATAACATAGGTGTGTCACAAAAATAAGGCTAATTCTCACTAGGTAAAAATAATTCATCCCAAGTTCTCAAGTAAGAATCTAAAACCAAGTAATACTCAAGCATCCAAGATTTCATCCAATAGCTCAAACCCTAAGTTTCGACAACCAAATTTAATTTATTTTCAAAAGACTCTAACATACTATGGAGATAACCTAGAGGGATACTTTTATTTCTACTCATGCAAGAGAAAGTGACAAAAGGAATAACATGTATTTATTTACAAGGACTCAGTTCAAAGGAAAATTCTAAATCTAAGAAGCATGAAAATGAAAAATGAAATAAAAGAAAATACAAGAAAAAAATCAAACTCCCCTTTATTCTGGTGGACGAAGTCTATCAAGCAGTAGCCTCCATCTTGGTAGTGGAGGAGTCTGGGTAGCTGGGAGAATTAGGACTCCCCCACACTTGAATTTCACAAAAATTTGTTCAGGTGGCCGCAGGCGATTTAGGTTCAGAAGCCATTGAAGAGGTGGAGGGCTATGGATTAAAGTAAGATCTTCTCCTCCTTCTTTATGCCTTTCAGAAGTCCTTCTAGGAGGCTGAAGTCTGTTCAGTTGGAGCACCCACTCCTGAAGTCTTCTGGACCCTGCAAAACAATGTAATACCCCTCTCAAGCGTTCAGGGTCAGAAAGAAAAGAAATAATATCAGTCTCTGCATCAAATGAATCCAAAACTGCATCATGTTCAATTAAATCAATTTGTGGTACCTCAAAGAATTTTTCAAAATTATTTTCAACAAAATTTGCATTCAGAAATTTATCACAGATAATGAAATCAATTTTTGGCACTTCAATAGAAATTTCGCAATTATTTTTCAACAAAGATGTATCAAGCAATGTATCACAACCCATGTAATCAATTTTAGGTGCCTCAATGAATTTTTCACAATTATTTTCAGCATATGATATATCAAAAGACTCATCACAACAATTAACAACACTAGGCACTTCTAAAAAATTTTCACACTCAGCATTTGCATTTAATGTAACACCACATGCTTCATTTTCAACAAATTTAACACTAGGTACCTCTAGGGATTTTTCACAATCAATTTCTACAAGAGATGCAACCCTAAGTATATCACAAACAATAGAATCAGTTTGAGGTACCTCAATACAATTTTCAGAAAATTTTGGAGGAGTATTTACCTGATCATGCTGACAAATACCTGGAGGTTCTATAGCAGTAGATGTATCCGCGTTCTCCTCCTGGTCAAGTAATTGCTCCTCTTCAGCCTCAAGCTCTGGTGGACTCTCAACTGGAACAGGTGATCCTTGGGTTCTTGCTTCCACCATGCAAGTCCCTACACTTTCTGGTAATTGTGGTGGTCCCTGGGGCTTAGTGCAATCCCCTACACCTATGGAATCATCTCCTATGCATTCTTCTTCTGTAATATCTGCAACAACAACATTAGAAAAATTAGGACCATCAATAATACCATCATCACAAAATAAAAGTCTAGAATGGTCCTGTGGAGCTTCAGTTTCTTCTTCTGGAGCTGAAAAATTTGGAAATGAATTTTGAATAGGAATCTCCGGAGGGATGCATGCTGTAGGTGCCCTATATTTGATGATTACTTCTTCTTCTTTTTCTTCCAAAATTTTAAGATCACTTGAAGAAGGACTTGGCCAGGCACTAGGGTCACCTTGGACTGATAAACAACCAACTCCGGGGCTCTCAGAATTAAGAGTTGCTTGAGAATATAATTGTCCTGATTCTTGAGCTAGCCTTTGTTTCACTTGATCAACCAATTTTGCAATGCGTTGTAGTTGTTGAAAATTTTGCTGTTGTTGTTGTTGTAACATCTCCATCATCCTCTGTTGTTGAGCCTCATGCCAATCAGGATTCGCAAAACCTCCTTGATTAAACTGCTGAAAAGTTGGTTCACCATTTGGTGGAAATTGCTGAAAATTGTAGCCCTGGAATTCTTGTATCTGAGGTTGAATTTGTGGTGGTGAACACTCAAATTGATGTGGGGGCTGTTGGTACTGATTTTGGTGCTGATTTTGTTGAGGATATGGCTGGAAATTGCCTTAGAAATTTGATGGACCTTGCTGAAAACTATGATAGGGCTGCTGAAAACTCTGAAACTGCTGCCCTTGCTGATAGTTCCCCTGAAAACCTTGATTTTGGTTAAATGTTGACTGTTGATGCTGAAAACCTTGCTGAAAAGGCTGAGACATCTGCTGGAAATTTTGATAGCTTCCCTGAACTTGCTGATTTTGGTGGTATTGAGGCTGAAAATTCTGATATTGCTGTGAATATTGAAAAGGTTGTTGAAAATTTGCACAGGAATGTTGGAAATCTTGATTTGGTTGCTGATTTTGTTGTAATGGTGGCTGAAAAAATTGATTGGGTTGCTGAAAATTCGAATGTGATTGCTGAAATGGTTGCTCATAACCCTGGAATTGTGGCTGCCCACTCTGAAAATTCTGATTTGATTGAAAATCTTCCTGAGATTGTTGACATTGTGGCTGAAAATTTGGTTGATTTTGCTGAAAATTTTGGAAAGGCTGAAAAAACTGATTTGTTGACTGATTGAATGGTTGGTTCTGCTGAAACTGTGGACACGGCTGCTGGTAAGTAGATGAAAACATTTTGAACCTGCAGCCCTGGCACAAAACAAACAAGAAAAATAGCAATACCCGTATACAAAAGAATAACCACAAGAAAATAGAATCAAATGATATGCCCAAATGTACACAAGCAAAAATCAAACAAATCAACTAGTTGCTTCCCCGGCAACGGCTCCAAAAATTTGACGGCCCCAAATATACTAGATTAAATTGTCACGAAAGTGTGGGACCATCAGATTTAAATGTATATGAAATGAATGCTGGAAACCCTTTTACAATCAAAAGTATGAAAATGTAATATAGGGGCCACAGGTCGTATTTTTCTCGGGGCTAGTTGATGTCGTTCGATTTGTGCTTGTATTTGTGTGTCGTTTGTTAATTTCGGGTTTCGAATGTGAATTGGATTTTTGGGTAGCAATCAACAATGAAATCGCAATTAAAAGAGAAGAAATTTAACCCATTGAGATAAACAATGAAATAGCAACTAATGAACTCCCTTTGGGAGACTTTATCAACCAATGCAACTTACCCACCTTGGGAGAACAAATCTGAACTCAATTTCAAAAAGATTCTATAATTTGAATTTAACTTCAGGAATTGTCTTTAAAAATCGAAACTTCCCTTGACACAATTGTAGCAATGAATAGAAGGAGAACTTGATACGCAAGGTTACAAACTCATGTGCCAACAAGCTTATACTTAATGTAAAGCTATAACTGACAACTCCCAATTGACTGTTAGCAATTCAATTGTAAAGGCAAGTCTAATTCTAAAGTGCTGTGAAATGTGTTGCAATCGAAAATGAAGGAATAAGATTGTATGATGCAGCAAATAAAGTGGAGGATGCAGAAATGAAGTGCAGGGATTCAAACTGCTGAAATTCTGAACATGAAAACATGGATACGGCAACAACAGCATACAAGAAAAGCTGAGATCAATTAAAATGATTCACTAACTATCCACCTCTCTGATGAGCTGAAGTCAGAATGCAAACATAAGCTAAAACTAGTGCAGAAATAATCTGAAGTTCAGCAACAAAATCAGATTGCAGAAATGAGAATTGATACACAACAATTTGATGCACTACTTCTGATATCAGTGCTATTTAAATGGAACTAATTACAATGCAATTCAGGAGATACACGAAACTATCTTGCTACAAAATCCAGGAACATCAATAAAGGATCTGAAATGCAGAGATGTAGAAATGGAGTACTTTAAGTCAAAACCGGCAGGCTGAAATTTGATCTGCAAATGCAAATGTAGCGACCCGCCTTCTCTCTACCTTAGACGGATCGTTACTTTATCTACTTCTTGACTCTAATGCACGACTAGAAATGCGGAACTTCTTTTTTTTCTTCAAATCCATCTAAGGATGATATTCTAACTTAAATAGTCATGCATGATACCATGTCACACTTTCTTTCTCAAAAACTCGTAAGAAAATACTTATTGAAACTTGCCTCGCCCAACTCAGCTTACGGGTATCAGTCGACTGATACTGTACCAGTCGACTGATAAGTCTGAAACCTGTTTTTCAGATTCGAAGTCTTGTTTCAAAACTCCACCAAACCTATACTTTCGAGCCATGTAAAATCATGACACCATTACTATACTCTATACCAGTTTTCTAAACAATTTAGCCCATCAAAACAAATCCATAAACTTGAAATTAGGACTTTTACGGAATTTAGCAAGTTATGAAAAATCTACATAGATTTTAAGCTAGAGTTTGTACCAAACTTAACTTCTAACCATTGAAACTCATCACACAAAATTCTGAAACATCCCTAAGGCATTATCAAATGAGAAAGCAACTTTTCTAAACATACTTAAGCAATAAAACTTGATTCAAAGGGAAATTAATACTATCTTGGCACATGCATCTATTTCTCTAACAAAGTATCAATATTTCAAACTACTCACACTTCTACTCATCCAATGCAATCATAAGGATATGTATGCTAAATGAAATGACATGGAATCTTTACTCTAAGAAATTAAGCATGTAAAACTATCCAAAGCTTAAATGTTCGCTAAACTCCATAAAGCAAGAACTTGAAATTTGAATAAACTAAAACATTGTAATTCAAATAACTAAATTGTCTCGTCTCAAGGATCTCTCCAAAATCAGCCACCACACACACTTTACTCAGCACCGCCTCGTCGCCTTCCTTCAGAATTGCTTACCTTTACCTTTATCTGCAGTAAGAGGAAATGCAACTAGTAAGCAAAAAGCTTAGTAAGTACTATCTAGCTCACAAAATCTCGAAATGTGCAAACATGCTTCTTGAACAATATGAAAATCATATGAGATACTTATATGCTTGAAAGAAAACTAAGAACATGTATAACTCAAAACATGCATACTCAAGCATTAATAAATCTCGATTTACTTTTCTTGGCTCAACTTGAAACTTTAGCTATTCTTTAACTTTTTGAAAACTCTTTAAACTTTAGAAACTTTGCTAAAGCATATACTTGAAAATAATAATCACTTGGATCCACTGAAGACGTAAGTACCATCTCATGCGCGTTCCCTAAAAGGTTGGGGTAGCGAGCCACCAATCCTAATAGAGCAGACCTTGGTCTACCAGGGCCAAGACCTTGGAATTGGACACCTGGATTTCTTTAACGACGCCCTTGGACGCCGGGTACTGGCCTTAGAAAATAAAATAGCTTTTCTTTCTTTTCTTTCTTATCTGTAAATGCCTTGGCATTTTCTCGAGCACCTTGCGTGCTAAAATCCCTAAGTCTTGACTTTTGGGGATTTCTTAAGGCCTTGGCCTTTTCTTTTCTTATCTTTATCTTCTCTTTTCTTTTCTCATAACTTTCTTAGCCCCTAATCTCACATAGGGTGCTTTATCAAACTTATACAAGCATATAATGAACTAAGATCACATGCAAAAACTTAAACAAAAAGGAAATATCTCTTTTAAAAACTTTTAAGGGAAATTCTTGCGGAAAAACTGCCTCTTACTGCAGGTGAGCAGTACATACATTGGTTTCCTTGAACTTACAACCAAAATTGACGTCTAGGGCTCGGGAGAAGCTTGAAATCTCTACGAACCGTCCGCGCCTACGTGTTCTTCTCGTCGAGACGGACGAAACGCTCCGTCTCCTTGGTTCCCTCTTGGCCGGGGCCCCCTTGGAAGAGGAGAGGAAGTCTCGGCTTGGTGTTGGCGTGCGCACAAGAGAGGGGAAGAGGATTCCCGCGCGTGTGTCGCGCGACTAGGGTGAGGAAGAGAGAAAACCAAAAATCCAATTTCCTCTCTTAACTTATCTATTTATACTATCTTTATGGAAAAAACGTAACTACTCTATAAATATATTTCTCTCCACCATTTGTTGTGTTTGATACCCTAGCCCAGCCGGTCACGCGCGCGCTTGCTCTTCCGGTGGTCGCGGGTTCGAACCCCCTGCTGCCCTTTAATGTTTTTCCTTTTTTAAAAATACTAAATGGACTCGGAAAATTCCATAAAAATATTCTAAAAATTCCTAAAAATATCTAGAATATTTCTAAACCATTTTTAAATAATTCTAAGGACATTAAGAACTAAAAATGGGAATTTTGGGGCGTTACAGCAAATAAGCTAATACAAATGCTGAAGTTTTATGCTAAATCTTTGTCATTGAGCCTAGCTACAATGTATGAATGAAGGAGAAGAATTAACAATTATTTGAAACAAAATTTAGATGCTTGAAGAGAGGACTGATACGCATGAAACCTGGGATTGATTTCAGAAACTGCCACAATGGCAAACTGAATGAAACTTCAGGTAGAAATCTAGATGCCAAACAACTTAGATCCAATGCATTATCACACTAATTGTTTTCTCTACTTCATAGCATCAATCTAGACAGAAATCAAATGCAAAGGAGGCTGCAAAGATCAGAAGTATTGATACGCAGGAATCAGACTTGCTGTTCAGAAATTCAGCACAAGGTTTGGCGCAAAACACAAACAACTTATATTAATTGCACTGATTGAAATGCCAGACAAACTAAGCTGAAATGTCTAGTGTTTACCTAGCAAGAATTCTCCAAACAGCAGCTGGAAATTTCAGAACAGAATTGGGTTTTGGCAGAAATAAAATGGCACGCAAGAAATACAATTTGATACGCAACAATTAAACATCTAGTAAACTGGAATTAAAGACACTTGTTCACTAACTAACTTCCTAGCTAACTTCTTGCAAAATTTAAACGCTAATTAAAGGCAGAAAACGAATTCAGAACTGAAACTAGGGTGCTGATGTGAAAAGCAGAAACCAAAACAGAATTCAGAATCGATATTACAGCTAATACAATGAAATTAGCTAATTCTAAGTCTCAATCTCTCATCTCAGCTTCGAATCCTTACTGTCACTCAAGGGTGAGCCTCCAATTGAGAAAGAAACGGTCCATACAAGTAAATTACAGCAACTAATTCAGGAATTGCAGAAATGAAGTGGCAGTAATAAAATTACAGCTACAACTCGAAATTGCAAATAAAAATCTAAACCCCAATCACTCCATTAGCTCAAGGTCTTCTTGGTTGTCAATCAAGAGCTGGCTTCGAACCCGCAAGCTCAGCAATTCACTAAGAAACTGAATCGATAGTCGAATCCAGCTCAAAACTGTTCAAGAAGGAAAATCCCAATCGATTTCTTCAATTCAGCCTTGTCTGAGTGAAACGAAGGTGCGGGAATGATCCAAACACTTCAGGGAACCCCTCTGAATAGCTTGGATTGATGAAGAACTTGACAAAACCGAATTTGAAGCTATCAAATACAAGGCTGCGGAAACCTCTCAACAGCCCTGTTCTTGCCCAATTCCAAGCTAAAAACTCCACAAACAACTCTCCCTAGTGACCTCGAACTTGATCTGATGAAGGATGGAGGTGGTCGCGCCCCTTGGATGAAGAACTCTATTGAAGAAACGAAGAAAACAAACGAAGAAGAAACTGGTTGCGGCGAGGACGCGACAAGGCTGGGCTGCGGCGTTTTTTTGATTAAATAGTTATCAACGGACGGCCCAGATTGATCGGAGGAGATCCAACTGTAGATCTTGGTCTGATTTGAGCCAAACTTTTATGATGATGATCTGGGGTCAGGATCTGCCTTGTGGTAGCTCGGATCCTCCAAATGTGCAACGGATGGTCCAGATCAACTCTATCTGTGATTGGACGCTCTAGAGCCCTCCTTGCTTGATCCAACGGTTGATCTAGCTCTGATTGGGATGAAACCTTCAGATCTTGATCATAGAGCCTGATCAACCCTAACCCTAGCTCGGATTGCTTCAGATCGTCCCGGATGGCTCAGATCTAGCCGCTCTTGAATCGGACGACCCGGATTAATCGTAAGCTTGATAATTCGATCCGGTTCACATCCGACTCAGGTTTGACCCTGTATGCCCTAGGTCCAGGATCCTTTCATGCCTACAAAAATATATCAGAAAATTTAGTGGCCAAATAATCCAATTTATATGCAATTTTACAATTAAGTCCAAAATAAGATGGAATCCTAAAACCTAGGGTAAAATCACAAATAAGCAATAAGAAAATAGGTCAAACATGGATTTTAACATCTAAAATAATCACAAAAATGGTATCTATCAACTCCCCCACACTTAACCTTGAGCGTCTCGCGAAAACACTAAATATGTATCCCCTAGCTTTTCTTAAGCATAATTAGAAACAAATGAAAAGAAATTACCTAGGGTTGTCAATTCTCATAAATCTAAGCCCTATGGATTAGTATCTTGTCCTTAAATCAACAACTTAGCCTTTTCATCCATCATGAGTCATTGAGATGAATCTAACTCATAGCCTTTCAAGGGAAATTTTGGTGGCTCTCTTCTTAAGTTCTAAGTTGATGATGGTAGTGGAGCTCACTCTTACACACATGCTTCTTGCACTACCATAGGCTTGCTTATTATCTAATCTCTACCATTGATCATGATTAGGATCAACAACTATAAAAACAAATGGAAACATGAAAAATGGTGAGAAATGGAATAAAAATCAAGGAAATGGAAAAATTGATGGAGTGGGAGACTTGGTTGCTCAACAATGTTTCCAATGTGCTTTGCCCCATCTTAACAGTCCTCTAATGATATCAAAAGTATGGTGGAGTGAAGCTTGAATAAATTCCTTTGATTTGGATGAAAAACCTTTCTTTGACTTCCTTGTGCCAAGTTTTTCCTATTTCGTGCCACTTTTTCCTTTCTTCTCTTTTCTGATTCTTCTTTTTCTTCTTTCTTTCTTTCTTGTAAGGTCAGAGATGAAATGGAATAAAGCTTTGATCCGGATGGGGAAAATCTTCACTGAACTCATGGAGCAAAAATTCCAGTTGAGTACCATTTTGTGTCTCCCTTCTTTTTCTTTCTTTTTTTTCTCTCAAGCTATTTTCTGTTTCTTTTTTTTCTGCTCTCTTAGTTAACTTCTAGATTCATTTCCTGGTCTCAATCTGCTCAGTTGGATACTTGCTGACCAGAAACTAGCTCCAATCCACATTTCCGTGACCTTCTTGATACACAACCATTCAAGTTGGCACACCTTCCACTTAAATTTTCCTTTTTCTGTTTCTGTGTTTCAGCTCACGGCAGATTCAATTCAATTCTCTGATTTCTCAAAAACAGTTAGTACATATAATCAACTTGCAAATGGCTGGGCAGTAGGTTGAAATCCAGTTTTTTTTCAGCTTGATATGCAGTCTAGTTTCAGCTCTGCACATATTATTTTCAGGTTTGTTTTTCAGCATTGTCTGATGAGATTTTGGCACTTAAATTCAACTACCCTGCTGCTTATCAAATTTCTGATGGCCGGCTGGTAGATAGACTTGTTCTTATCCTTGTTAGCAGCCCTTGAAAACTCCATTTCAGTTGCAAGTTGGCACAAAACTGCTGCCATGTTCCAGATTTTTTAGCTACAATAATTTTTTTCCTTCTTCAGATCAGCCTTCTTTCCAATTCTGTTTAAATGGCAGGAGACCTCCCTTGCAATCAATTGGCACTTTTCTCACTTTGGCACAAAACTTTCTTTTTCTTTTGTTCCCCTTCTAAATGGCACAGATTTGCCATTGCTTCAGATTTTCCTGCAATTTCTTTCATTTCTGCCCTGCTCAGGGTTTCTGATTTTTTTTTTTTAGATTTTGCTGCCATGTTTCAGATCTGTCCAACTACGATGCAGCATTAAGCACTATGTGTCTGATTTCTAAGCAACATCAGCTATAAGTCCAAAGCATTTTTATCAAACATGTTATCTAAAAAGTTTATTTCTTCTTGGTGCAGAATTTTTCTTGGTGCAGATTTTTGGCTTCAATTGAATGGTTGCGTGCCACTTAGATTTCAGAGTATGATAAGGAATCTAGATCTCCATTTTTTGCTTCCATCTCCCTTGCAATTGATCTCCAAGGCACCTTTTGGCTTCAACTTGGCAAAATTTTTTTTTTCTTTTTGACATGAAGTACATCCAAAACTTTAGTCACTCCCCCACACTTAAATCTTTGTCCGTCTCAGGCAAAATAACATTAGAAACAAATCAAACAACAAGTCCAAAGAAAAGTGAGGGTAAGAGTAAGAGATAAGCAATGAAAAAGAGAATAAACATGATTATTGCTAAAAATTGATGTGGGAAGGGAAACAAATGGATTAGCCTCTATAGATGTGATCCAATCATTAAAATATGGTTTTGAAAGAACCTAAGCAAGTTCTAGAGTACAATAACATAGGTGTGTCACAAAAATAAGGCTAATTCTCACTAGGTAAAAATAATTCATCCCAAGTTCTCAAGTAAGAATCTAAAACCAAGTAGTACTCAAGCATCCAAGATTTCATCCAATAGCTCAAACCCTAAGTTTCGACAACCAAATTTAATTTATTTTCAAAAGACTCTAACATACTATGGAGATAACCTAGAGGGATACTTTTATTTCTACTCATGCAAGAGAAAGTGACAAAAGGAATAACATGTATTTATTTACAAGGACTTAGTTCAAAGGAAAATTCTAAATCTAAGAAGCATGAAAATGAAAAATGAAATAAAAGAAAATACAAGAAATAAATCAAACTCCCCTTTATTCTGGGGGACGAAGTCTATCAAGCAGTAGCCTCCATCTTGGTAGTGGAGGAGTCTGGGTAGCTGGGAGAATTAGGACTCCCCCACACTTGAATTTCACAAAAATTTGTTCAGGTGGCCGCAGGCCATTTAGGTTCAGAAGACATTGAAGAGGTGGAGGGCTATGGATTAAAGTAAGATCTTCTCCTCCTTCTTTATGCCTTTCAGAAGTCCTTTTAGGAGGCTGAAGTCTGTTCAGTTGGAGCACCCACTCCTGAAGTCTTCTGGACCCTGCAAAACAATGTAATACCCCTCTCAAGCGTTTAGGGTCAGAAAGAAAAGAAATAATATCAGTCTCTGCATCAAATGAATCCAAAACTGCATCATGTTCAATTAAATCAATTTGTGGTGCCTCAAAGAATTTTTCAAAATTATTTTCAACAAAATTTGCATTCAGAAATTTATCACAGATAATGAAATCAATTTTTGGCACTTCAATAGAAATTTCGCAATTATTTTTCAACAAAGATGTATCAAGCAATGTATCACAACCCATGTAATCAATTTTAGGTGCCTCAATGAATTTTTCACAATTATTTTCAGCATATGATATATCAAAAGACTCATCACAACAATTAACAACACTAGGCACTTCTAAAAAATTTTCACACTCAGCATTTGCATTTAATGTAACACCACATGCTTCATTTTCAACAAATTTAACACTAGGTACCTCTAGGGATTTTTCACAATCAATTTCTACAAGAGATGCAACCCTAAGTATATCACAAACAATAGAATCAGTTTGAGGTACCTCAATACAATTTTCAGAAAATTTTGGAGGAGTATTTACCTGATCATGCTGACAAATACCTGGAGGTTCTATAGCAGTAGATGTATCCGCGTTCTCCTCCTGGTCAAGTAATTGCTCCTCTTCAGCCTCAAGTTCTGGTGGACTCTCAACTGGAACAGGTGATCCTTGGGTTCTTGCTTCCACCATGCAAGTCCCTACACTTTCTGGTAATTGTGGTGGTCCCTGGGGCTTAGTGCAATCCCCTACACCTATGGAATCATCTCCTATGCATTCTTCTTCTGTAATATCTGCAACAACAACATTAGAAAAATTAGGACCATCAATAATACCATCATCACAAAATAAAAGTCTAGAATGGTCCTGTGGAGCTTCAGTTTCTTCTTCTGGAGCTGAAAAATTTGGAAATGAATTTTAAATAGGAATCTCCGGAGGGATGCATGCTGTAGGTGCCCTATATTTGATGATTACTTCTTCTTCTTTTTCTTCCAAAATTTTAAGATCACTTGAAGAAGGACTTGGCCAGGCACTAGGGTCACCTTGGACTGATAAACAACCAACTCCGGGGCTCTCAGAATTAAGAGTTGCTTGAGAATATAATTGTCCTGATTCTTGAGCTAGCCTTTGTTTCACTTGATCAACCAATTTTGCAATGCGTTGTAGTTGTTGAAAATTTTGCTGTTGTTGTTGTTGTAACATCTCCATCATCCTCTGTTGTTGAGCCTCATGCCAATCAGGATTCGCAAAACCTCCTTGATTAAACTGCTGAAAAGTTGGTTCACCATTTGGTAGAAATTGCTGAAAATTGTAGCCCTGGAATTCTTGTATCTGAGGTTGAATTTGTGGTGGTGAACACTCAAATTGATGTGGGGGCTGTTGGTACTGATTTTGGTGCTGAATTTGTTGAGGATATGGCTGGAAATTGCCTTGGAAATTTGATGGACCTTGCTGAAAACTATGATAGGGCTGCTGAAAACTCTGAAACTGCTGCCCTTGCTGATAGTTCCCCTGAAAACCTTGATTTTGGTTAAATGTTGACTGTTGATGCTGAAAACCTTGCTGAAAAGGCTGAGACATCTGCTGGAAATTTTGATAGCTTCCCTGAACTTGCTGATTTTGGTGGTATTGAGGCTGAAAATTCTGATATTGCTGTGAATATTGAAAAGGTTGTTGAAAATTTGCACAGGAATGTTGGAAATCTTGATTTGGTTGCTGATTTTGTTGTAATGGTGGCTGAAAAAATTGATTGGGTTGCTGAAAATTCGAATGTGATTGCTGAAATGGTTGCTCATAACCCTGGAATTGTGGCTGCCCACTCTGAAAATTCTGATTTGATTGAAAATCTTCCTGAGATTGTTGACATTGTGGCTGAAAATTTGGTTGATTTTGCTGAAAATTTTGGAAAGGCTGAAAAAATTGATTTGTTGACTGATTGAATGGTTGGTTCTGCTGAAACTGTGGACACGGCTGCTGGTAAGTAGATGAAAACATTTTGAACCTGCAGCCCTGGCACAAAACAAACAAGAAAAATAGCAGTACCCGTATACAAAAGAATAAGCACAAGAAAATAGAATCAAATGATATGCCCAAAAATACACAAGCAAAAATCAAACAAATCAACTAGTTGCTTCCCCGGCAACGGCGCCAAAAATTTGACGGCCCCAAATATACTAGATTAAATTGTCACGAAAGTGTGGGACCATCAGATTTAAATGTATATGAAATGAATGCTGGAAACCCTTTTACAATCAAAAGTATGAAAATGTAATATAGGGGCCACAGGTCGTATTTTTCTCAGGGCTAGTTGATGTCGTTCGATTTGTGCTTATATTTGTGTGTCGTTTGTTAATTTCGGGTTTCGAATGTGAATTGGATTTTTGGGTAGCAATCAACAATGAAATCGCAATTAAAAGAGAAGAAATTTAACCCATTGAGATAAACAATGAAATAGCAACTAATGAACTCCCTTTGGGAGACTTTATCAACCAATGCAACTTACCCACCTTGGGAGAACAAATCTGAACTCAATTTCAAAAAGATTCTACAATTTGAATTTAACTTCAGGAATTGTCTTTAAAAATCGAAACTTCCCTTGACACAATTGTAGCAATGAATAGAAGGAGAACTTGATACGCAAGGTTACAAACTCATGTGCCAACAAGCTTATACTTAATGTAAAGCTATAACTGACAACTCCCAATTGACTGTTAGCAATTCAATTGTAAAGGCAAGTCTAATTCTAAAGTGCTGTGAAATGTGTTGCAATCGAAAATGAAGGAATAAGATTGTATGATGCAGCAAATAAAGTGGAGGATGCAGAAATGAAGTGCAGGGATTCAAACTGCTGAAATTTTGAACATGAAAACATGGATACGGCAACAACAGCATACAAGAAAAGCTGAGATCAATTAAAATGATTCACTAACTATCCACCTCTCTGATGAGCTAAAGTCAGAATGCAAACAATAGCTAAAACTAGTGCAGAAATAATCTGAAGTTCAGCAACAAAATCAGATTGCAGAAATGAGAATTGATACACAACAATTTGATGCACTACTTCTGATATCAGTGCTATTTAAATGGAACTAATTACAATGCAATTCAGGAGATACACAAAACTATCTTGCTACAAAATCCAGGAACATCAATAAAGGATCTGAAATGCAGAGATGTAGAAATGGAGTACTTTAAGTCAAAACCGGCAGGCTGAAATTTGATCTGCAAATGCAAATAAGCTAATACAAATGCTGAAGTTTTATGCTAAATCTTTGTCATTGAGCCTAGCTACAATGTATGAATGAAGGTGAAGAATTAACAATTATTTGAAACAAAATTTAGATGCTTGAAGAGAGGACTGATACGCATGAAACCTGGGATTGATTTCAGAAACTGCCACAATGGCAAACTGAATGAAACTTCAGGTAGAAATCTAGATGCCAAACAACTTAGATCCAATGCATTATCACACTAATTGTTTTCTCTACTTCATAGCATCAATCTAGACAGAAATCAAATGCAAAGGAGGCTGCAAAGATCAGAAGTATTGATACGCAGGAATCAGACTTGCTGTTCAGAAATTCAGCACAAGGTTTGGCGCAAAACACAAACAACTTATATTGATTGCACTGATTGAAATGCCAGACAAACTAAGCTGAAATGTCTAGTGTTTACCTAGCAAGAATTCTCCAAACAGCAGCTGGAAATTTCAGAACAGAATTGGGTTTTGGCAGAAATAAAATGGCACGCAAGAAATACAATTTGATACGCAACAATTAAACATCTAGTAAACTGGAATTAAAGACACTTGTTCACTAACTAACTTCCTAGCTAACTTCTTGCAAAATTTAAACGCTAATTAAAGGCAGAAAACGAATTCAGAACTGAAACTAGGGTGCTGATGTGAAAAGCAGAAACCAAAACAGAATTCAGAATCGATATTACAGCTAATACAATGAAATTAGCTAATTCTAAGTCTCAATCTCTCATCTCAGCTTCGAATCCTTGCTGTCACTCAAGGGTGAGCCTCCAATTGAGAAAGAAACGGTCCATACAAGTAAATTACAGCAACTAATTCAGGAATTGCAGAAATGAAGTGGCAGTAATAAAATTACAGCTACAACTCGAAATTGCAAATAAAAATCTAAACCCCAATCACTCCATTAGCTCAAGGTCTTCTTGGTTGTCAATCAAGAGCTGGCTTCGAACCCGCAAGCTCAGCAATTCACTAAGGAACTGAATCGATAGTCGAATCCAGCTCAAAATTGTTCAAGAAGGAAAATCCCAATCGATTTCTTCAATTCAGCCTTGTCTGAGTGAAACGAAGGTGCGGGAATGATCCAAACACTTCAGGGAACCCCTCTGAATAGCTTGGATTGATGAAGAACTTGACAAAACCGAATTTGAAGCTATCAAATACAAGGCTGCGGAAACCTCTCAACAGCCCTGTTCTTGCCCAATTCCAAGCTGAAAACTCCACAAACTACTCTCCCTAGTGACCTCGAACTTGATCTGATGAAGGATGGAGGTGGTCGCGCCCCTTGGATGAAGAACTCTATTGAAGAAACGAAGAAAACAAACGAAGAAGAAACTGGTTGCGGCGAGGACGCGACAAGGCTGGGCTGCGGCGTTTTTTTGATTAAATAGTTATCAACGGACGACCCAGATTGATCGGAGGAGATCCAACGGTAGATCTTGGTCTGATTTGAGCCAAACTTTTATGATGATGATCTGGGGTCAGGATCTGCCTTGTGGTAGCTCGGATCCTCCAAATGTGCAACGGATGGTCCAGATCAACTCTATCTGTGATTGGACGCTCTAGAGCCCTCCTTGCTTGATCCAACGGTTGATCTAGCTCTGATTGGGATGAAACCTTCAGATCTTGATCATAGAGCCTGATCAACCCTAACCCTAGCTCGGATTGCTTCAGATCGTCCCGGATGGCTCAGATCTAGCCGCTCTTGAATCGGACGACCCGGATTAATCGTAAGCTTGATAATTCGATCCGGTTCACATCCGACTCAGGTTTGACCCAGTATGCCCTAGGTCCAGGATCCTTTCATGCCTACAAAAATATATCAGAAAATTTAGTGGCCAAATAATCCAATTTATATGCAATTTTGCAATTAAGTCCAAAATAAGATGGAATCCTAAAACCTAGGGTAAAATCACAAATAAGCAATAAAAACATTGGTCAAACATGGATTTTAACATCTAAAACAATCACAAAAATGGTATCTATCAACTCCCCCACACTTAACCTTGAGCGTCTCGCGAAAACACTAAATATGTATCCCCTAGCTTTTCTTAAGCATAATTAGAAACAAATGAAAAGAAATTACCTAGGGTTGTCAATTCTCATAAATCTAAGCCCTATGGATTAGTATCTTGTCCTTAAATCAACAACTTAGCCTTTTCATCCATCATGAGTCATTGAGATGAATCTAACTCATAGCCTTTCAAGGGAAATTTTGGTGGCTCTCTTCTTAAGTTCTAAGTTGATGATGGTAGTGGAGCTCACTCTTACACACATGCTTCTTGCACTACCATAGGCTTGCTTATTATCTAATCTCTACCATTGATCATGATTAGGATCAACAACTATAAAAACAAATGGAAACATGAAAAATGGTGAGAAATGGAATAAAAATCAAGGAAATGGAAAAATTGATGGAGTGGGAGACTTGGTTGCTCAACAATGTTTCCAATGTGCTTTACCCCATCTTAACAGTCCTCTAATGATATGAAAAGTATGGTGGAGTGAAGCTTGAATAAATTCCTTTGATTTTGGATGAAAAACCTTTCTTTGACTTCCTTGTGCCAAGTTTTTCCTATTTCGTGCCACTTTTTCCTTTCTTCTCTTTTCTGATTCTTCTTTTTCTTCTTTCTTTCTTTCTTGTAAGGTCAGAGATGAAATGGAATAAAGCTTTGATCCGGATGGGGAAAATCTTCACTGAACTCATGGAGCAAAAATTCCAGTTGAGTACCATTTTGTGTCTCCCTTCTTTTTCTTTCTTTTTTTTTCTCTCAAGCTGTTTTCTGTTTCTTTTTTTTTTTCTGCTCTCTTAGTTAACTTCTAGATTCATTTCCTGGTCTCAATCTGCTCAGTTGGATACTTGCTGACCAGAAACTAGCTCCAATCCACATTTCCGTGACCTTCTTGATACACAACCATTCAAGTTGGCACACCTTCCACTTAAATTTTCCTTTTTCTGTTTCTGTGTTTCAGCTCACGGCAGATTCAATTCAATTCTCTGATTTCTCAAAACAGTTAGTACATATAATCCACTTGCAAATGGCTGGGCAGTAGGTTGAAATCCAGTTTTTTTTCAGCTTGATATGCAGTCTAGTTTCAGCTCTGCACATATTATTTTCAGATTTGTTTTTCAACACTTGTCTGATGAGATTTCGGCACTTAAATTCAACTACCCTGCTGCTTATCAAATTTCTGATGGCCGGCTGGTAGATAGACTTGTTCTTATCCTTGTTAGCAGCCCTTGAAAACTCCATTTCAGTTGCAAGTTGGCACAAAACTGCTGCCATGTTCCAGATTTTTCAGCTACAAATAATTTTTTTTCCTTCTTCAGATCAGCCTTCTTTCCAATTCTGTTTAAATGGCAGGAGACCTCCCTTGCAATCAATTGGCACTTTTCTCACTTTTGGCACAAAACTTTCTTTTTCTTTTGTTCCCCTTCTAAATGGCACAGATTTGCCATTGCTTCAGATTTTCCTGCAATTTCTTTCATTTCTGCCCTGCTCAGGGTTTCTGATTTTTTTTTTTTTTAGATTTTGCTGCCATGTTTCAGATCTGTCCAACTACATGCAGCATTAAGCACTATGTGTCTGATTTCTAAGCAACAGCAGCTATAAGTCCAAAGCATTTTTCAAACATGTTATCTAAAAAGTTTATTTCTTCTTGGTGCAGAATTTTCTTGGTGCAGATTTTTGGCTTCAATTGAATGGTTGCGTGCCACTTAGATTTCAGAGTATGATAAGGAATCTAGATCTCCATTTTTTGCTTCCATCTCCCTTGCAATTGATCTCCAAGGCACCTTTTGGCTTCAACTTGGCAAAAAATTTTTTTCTTTTTGACATGAAGTACATCCAAAACTTTAGTCACTCCCCCACACTTAAATCTTTGTCCG